>OX377620.1:39239852-39547093 GCA_947397865.1 Polietes domitor
TTTAATCCTTAAATGTCCTTTTTTAAAGGATATTTTTTGATTTTCTCGAAAAAAGGGTCAAATTGACCCATAAAGAGACCAGTTAGAGGGTTAAGATCTTCCACAAAAATAATCCTCATACAATTCCACAATACAACTCTGACCATAAGAATTCTCTCAGACATTAACTTACAGCATTTTTTTCATATAGTATAATGCTCCCCTCGACCAAAAAATGAAAACTTTGACCCACTGTAAAAAAAACTCAGACGTGCTGGACCATAAGTTTGTTCTACAAAAATGATCTACTCAACATACCTTTTCGGAATTATAGGGTCGCTATTCTGTTCCAAAAATGCTGTTGGACAGTGTAATTACAATTGCTTATTTCTCACATAGAAAGTTAATTTAATCATTTGCAAAAAAAAAAACATAACAAACCTTAGATCCGTGATCAAAATGTTTTACAACCAATTTTCTCTAAGGATTTTTGATTTATTTTTCCCCGATAGCTACCAATGCTGTCTCTTATCATTGAACCCAAAACTCAGTGGATGTCACCTATAAATTCTTAGTTCAAAGACATCACCTGAGTCAAATTTCAATGGGATCCGACAACAATTGCTACTTGTACTTTCACATCACTTAAAAATCGATTCTTGAACTCAGCAAATATACCTTGACCAACAGTGCGAACCTCTTCAAAAAATCGCCATAATCACGCCTATCGTGAATAACATGTCCCTGGGATTGAGTTGTTCCCTTAAATTTCCAAAGGAGATTTAAGGTAATTTTTTCAAGTTTTTTTTCTGTTTTCTTACTTCGATTTTTCTACAATAAGAAGTGGAACCTATTTCCGGGTTATATTCATATTACCATCTTACGCCTACAGGGGCAATAACATCGGAGGATTACCACTGATTCAAAATCCTGGCAACATTGGTATTATATTTAAATTTATATTAAATTTCATTAGTGTAACCCTCAGACTTCAAACTCGAAATCACTTTCGAGCAACAATGAATCCATCCCCTTCCCAGAGTTCCACATTAATTTAATTTTATCTGCGAACACTTAAGAACATAAATAAAACAGTGTACATATAAAACAAACAACATTTAATTAAAATTAACCAACCGAAAAAAATCAAATTCAAACTCAAATATCAAATAAATCATTGTCATGCATTACATATCGAAAAAAAAACAAAATAATTCAAACCAACTAAATCCTATTTAGCCTTAGAAAAAAAAACTATTTAAAACTTTAAACGATAGATTTTTGCATTGAATCGTTTAATTAATCAGTTAATCTCTGCTCTATGAAATGTTGTCGTTTTCGTTTCGTTTCTTTTTGAAATTATTATTTTTAATATTTATATATGTTTTTAATTTTCTTTTTTCATATTTAAACAAATAAATCGTATATTATATTTTGTTGTGTGGAATGATTATTGAAATTGATGCGCTGTTATATGCTGCGAATGATGAACATGATAATCAAAAATTATAAATTGTGTATAATTTTGTTGCTGTGCATGCTGTGTTATGTTGATTGAAATCCATACCCCCCAACCCTGCCCTTACACGATGCGTGATGATATGCGATCATTTCGAATTGAACATCGAAAATGTTCCATTTGTTGCGTGTTGTGGGTTTTCAATAATTGTTTGTGAAATGTGAATGTATCATAAACTTTCGCCTGCATTGTGCATAAAACATGTATGTATATATTTACAATTTTCTATATATACTACTTTTTAAATAATATTTATTTAACTATCTATATACTCGTATATATCTATCTATGTAATTTGTATTTCTATATATTGTTGTTGATTTTTTGTTTTGTTTTTCAAAATATTTTTATTTCTCTTTTTATTTTTCGAGTATTATTGAGTTTTTATGAAAATGACTATCAATTTATTTAGTATTAAAATATTAATTTTGTATGCTTTGCCTTTGTTCTTCTCGTTTTCATTTGCTTTGCAGCTGTTCTGTTTCTCATTTCTGACCTGGCAGCTGTTGGACCATGTCCTCTTCAATCCGGCCTTGTGGATCTATACGCCGGCCAATGTCCAGGCTCGTTTGTATTCGTATCTGGCCACCGAGTTTCTTAGCGATACACAGATTTATAGCAATGTTCGGCGTGTCAGCACCGTTCTGCAGACCGTGCATACATTGAAATATTATTATTGGGTTGTGAATCCACGTGCTAAAAGTGGTATTGTACCGAAGGGATTGGGTAAGTATAGGGGGATTTATACAAAAAAAAAAAAAAACAATATTATATCGATAGTGACAAGACACGGACATTTTAGTCGGAAAAGATCGATCTTCCAAAAAAACATAGACGAATTTTAACCCTAGTAATTTTGTAGTATAATTTTGATATTTAGATATTTGGTGTCTTTGGTGACCACCAACGAAAATTTCCGGCAATTTTTTTGCACATTTAAATGTCCATTTTGAAAGGACTTTTTTGATTAAACAAAAAATTTGAAAAAATATTTTTTTTTCGAAAATTAGATTTTTTAAATTGTCCCATACAGGGTTAAGATCTTCCACAAAAATGATCCTCATAAAATTCCACAATATAGTTGTGACAATAAAAATTCTCTCAGACATTTACTTACAATATTTGTTTCACTTTGCATAATGCTCGCTTCGACCAAAAAATTGAAAACTTCGACCCACTGTCAAAAAAGAAACTCAGACCAGCTGGACTATAGTTTATTCGGCAAAAAATGGTCTACCCATTATACCTTTCATAATTATAGAGTCGCTATTTTGGTTCAATCAAAAATTGCTAATTTGTAGGACAGTGTTTTTTCACATTTCATCTCAAATATTTCATATATTGAATGTATAACACCGAGCGACAGTACAGTACTGTGGACCTGAACAAGACCATATACATATGAAACTAGAGACAATATGTCGAAAAACTATGTACTCAGTTTTTCATTTGCTGATCTTATCACCTTTTTACATCTAATTTCCAATTTTACAACATCCAAAGGATATATTTGTCTTAATAATTTGTTCTCGTACTTTCGAGAGCCATACACAGGTGATATGGGTATCAAATGAAAGATACGAATCTCTGTTAAAAATACTAAAAATTGCATACTTCTATCTCTATTAGTGTACCATTAACAACCATTTAAACTTTTCCCCCTCAAATAGTAACATATGAATATACTAAATAAATAAGGGGGGAATTAGAAATTGTTATTAATACTAAACTAACACAGATAGAAACGTTACATTTGAAATATTTTTAATAGATATTATCTTCTTTCTTTTGATACCCATATCGTCTTTGTATGATTCGTTAAAGTATGAAAATAAATTATCTCTGAGACATTGCCTTACAACATTTTTTTTTTAAATTTTCATAATATCATTTCGACTTTTTTCATTTTTCATAATGGTCGCTTCGAACAAATAAAGCTTTGACCCACTGTCAAAAAAAAGAAACTCAGACCAGCTGGACTATAAGTTTATTCGGCAAAAATGGTCTACTCATTATGCCCTTTATTGTAGGATCGCTATTCTGTTCCCATCAAAAAGTCTTAATTTGTGGGACTGGGTATTTCATCTCAAATATTTCATATATTGAATGGAGAACACCGTGCGACAATACCTTTTGGACCTCAACAAGACCATATACATATGAAACTAGAGATAACATGTAGAAAAACTGTGTACTCAGTTTTTTTTTCATTTTGTCATCGTTTCTCCTTTTTACAGGACATCTAATTTTCAAAGGATACATTTGTCTTAATAATTTATTTTCATACTTTCGAAAGCCACGCATAGGTTATTTGGGTATCAAATGAAAGAGAAGAATGTCTGTTAAAAATACTAAAGAAATCCATGCCTCCATCTGTTTTAGTTTAGTATTAACAACCATTTCAACTTTTCCCCCTTAAATAGTAAACGATGAACAAACTAAATAAATAATGGGGGAACATGAAATTATTACTAATAATAAACTAATAGAGATAGAAGCAGTATATTTAAAATATTTTTAATAGATATTCTCCCCTTTCATTTGATACCCATATCTCCTTTGTATGACTCGTTAAAGTATGAAAATAAATTATCTCTGAGACATTACCTTACAGCATTTATTTCCAATTTTCATAATGCTTCCTTCGACCAAAAATTTGAAAACTTTGATCCACTGTCAAAAAAGAAACTCAGATCACCTGGACTATAAGTATATTCGGCAAAAATGGTCTACTCATTATAACCTTTCAAAATTATAGGGTCGCTATTCTGTTCCTATCAAAAAGTCTTGATTTGTGCGACTGGGTATTTTTCACATTTCATATATTGAATGGATCAGACCGTGCGACAGTAATTTTTCGACCTGAACAAGAGATAATATGTAGAAACACTATGTACTCAGTTTTTCATTTGGTGATATTTTCTCCTTTTTACAGGACACCCAATTTCCAAGAGATATTTTTTTCTTAATAAATTATTTTTTTTTCCTTCGTGATACAAATACATAGAAATGTCTGAATTTTCTCACTTTCAATAAGAATATTCTTAATTTCAGGTGAAAGTTTCAATTGGAATTTTCTTAATATTAAATGGAAATTCTCAATTTCAATTGGAATTTTCACAATTTGTTGTGAAAATTCTTAATTTCAATTGGAATTTTCACAATTTGTAGTGAAAATTCTTAATTTTAATTGGAATTTTTTTAATATGAAATGTAAATTCTGATTTTCAAATGGAATTTTCTCAATATGAAATGGATATTCTCAATTTAAATTGAAATTTTCGCAATTTGAAATGAAAATTCTCAATTTCAATTGGAATATTCTCAATATGAAATGGAAAATATAAAAATTCAATTGGAATTTTCTCAATTACAAATGGAAATTTTCTATTTCAATTAAAATTTTCCAAATTATCGATGGAAATTCTCAATTTCAATTGGAATTTTCTCATTGTGAAATAGAAATTCTTAATTTCAATTTCCTTCATATACTTCCAATCTATTTCTGGTGGGTGGGTTTACAACAGCAGAATAAATTAATTTTCTGTCAAATGTCTGAATTTTCTCAATTTCAAATTAAAGTTTCCAATTTCGCAATTTGAAATGAAAATTTCAATTGAAATTTTCTCATTATGAAATGGAAATTCTTAATTTCAATCGGAATTTTCTCATTGTGAAATGGAAATTCTTAATTTCAATTCAATTTTCTCAATTTGAAATGTAAATTCTCATTTTCAAATGGAATTTTCTCAGTATGAAATTGAAATTCTTAATTTCAATTGGAACTTTCTCAATATGAAATAAAAATTATCAATTTGAATTGGAACTTTCATAATTTGAAATGTAAATTCTCATTTACAAATATATTTTCGAAATTTGAAATGAACATTCTCATTTTCAAATGGAATTTTCTCAATTTGAAATGGAAATTCTTAATTTCAATTGGAATTTTCTCATTATGAAATGGAAATTCTTAATTTCAATTCAATTTTCTCAATTTGAAATGTAAATTCTCATTTTCAAATGGAATTTTGTAAATTTGAAGTGGATTTCAAATTAATTTCGATTGAAATTTGTTCAATATGAAATGGAAATTCTCAATTTCAAATGGAATTTTTTCAATTTGAAATGGAAATTCTCAATTTCAATTGGAATTTTCTCAATATGAAATATAAGTTTTCAATTTCAATTGGAAATTTCTCAAATTCGAATGGAAAACTCTCAATTTCAATTGGAATTTTCTCAATATCAAATGGAAATTCGCAATTTCAATTGGAACATTCGCAATATGAAATTGAAATTCTGAAATTCAATTGGAACTTTCTCAATATGAAATGGAAAATATCAATTTCAATTGGAAATTTCTCAAATTCAAATGGAAAGTCTCAATATCAAGTGGAATTTTTTCAAATATAAATGGAAAATCTCAATTTCCAATGGAAAGTCTAAATATCAAATTGAAATGGAATGTCTCCATTTCAATTGAATTTTCCCAATTTCAATTGGAAAGTGTGTAGTTACTTGTCTTGCTCAAGTCCAATAAAATAAATGTAAAATCCCTAGCGACTCACCGAAAATATTTCGGCTCTATCAATATCCGCTGGTGAGCTATTCCAATAAATTTTGAGTTCGTTTTCCCAAATTTGAAAGTATATAATACCATACCTATCTTCATTTTCAGGGAGTGTAATTTTTTTATTATATTTTTTTAATTAAAAACGAGCTCGGGGCCAAAGAAAAGTTTTATTTATTTTTAATTTTCTTAGCTCCACATAATATAATGAATAATGAATAACAATATATGTTCAGTGTATGTGATATGAATTCAATTATATAAAAATCCTAGATTGAAAATATTCGGTCTCCGTGTTTTTTCTTCAAAACCAATCCAATTGATAGCCCTAATTTCAACAGATTATAAGCGGACATGACTAGATTTCCTTAGATTTTTGAGATGACCGAGAATAAGTCGATGGTCTGGAATTGACTACTCGTAGGTTACAAGTCGTTAATCTTAATTTCGGTGACTCTAAAAACTTAATGCTTCGTTCATATGCCTACAATATATCTGGTAGAAATACTACTTCAAACTGCAGAATAAATTAATTTTTGTCAACCCTTGATTTACTCAAATCCACAAAATAGACCAATCCTTTTGAGAACTCTACGTACTGCAACTCTTTGACGTATTACATGACATATTTCTCAGTAATGTTCTTCAAATGTTTTCATATTAATCTTATTTTCCTTTTTCAATTCTTTTAGATGGTCCTCGTCCAGCCCAAAAGGATATTTTAGCTATACGTGCATATATTTTATTGTTTCTAAAACAATTGATTATGATAGGCCAAGGTGTCAAAGAAGACGAATTGCAAAGCATTCTAAATTACTTGACAACCATGCATGAGGTAAGTGCTAACAATATATTATTTCTCCTTCCTTCTTCTTCTCACTCCCTTAAATCTCACATTATTAATTTATTTATGTATTCTCTCTTCTCATTCGCAGGATGAAAATTTACATGATGTTTTACAAATGTTAATATCTTTGATGTCTGAGCATCCGAGCTCTATGGTACCTGCTTTTGATGTTAAACATGGTGTTAGAACTATATTTAAATTATTGGCTGCTGAAAGTCAGTTGATACGCTTACAAGCCCTCAAATTATTAGGGTTCTTTTTATCAAGGAGTACTTATAAGTATGTATTACTACTACCTACTAGTACTTATAAGTATGTATTACCACTTCTTAGTCATCAATAAACCCCGTCCACCGTCATTCAATCAATCACTGTGTATATATTATCGCAAAACAAAAAGAGGGTGGTTTGATATATTAAAGCCAAAAACAAATGTGGTCTGTAATATCTTAACGCCCTCTTCATCATTTACTTCATTTCATGGTTTTAGTTGTGAAATATTGTGTTCCTTCGTTTCCGTCTTTCTTTTGCCATTTCATTTCATTAAACTCTCATCATAGTCAGTCATTCATTTTCTTTGTTTCTTCCCCAGTTTTCCCAACCAACCCACCCACTTCCCCTCTGTGTTTTTAAACTATTCTTGATTATATTTCTTTTCGTGTGTGCCATTTCTTTTCATTACAGACGAAAATATGATGTTATGTCTCCTCATAATTTATATACATTATTAGCGGAACGTTTACTTTTGTATGAAGAATCATTGTCGATGCCAACATATAATGTTTTATATGAAATTATGACCGAACATATATCACAGCATATTATGTACAATAGACATCCGGAACCGGAAAGTCACTATCGTCTAGAGAATCCAAGTAAGTTTGTGTGCGCGTGGAAATTATTATAGTTCACTTTTTGTCGTCATTTCTCACATTTTTTTCGCTGTCTTTCGTTCTTTATAATGTGATTTTTTTTCGTTTATTTTCAAATTCGTTGTACCGTAAGATGTATGATAAAGTAGTTGGCAAAGATGTCGTTGGAAGCTGTAGTTCAGGGGGAGTTGTTGCAGACTTTTATTAAAGAAAATTGAGTTTTTCCGGAGGGAGGGGCCGTAGAATGATACATTTTAGTCACATGAAATATGGCGTGATGATTTCGGGGGTTTTTATATTTTTAAAGTATTTTGATTTATGGGGAGGTTCGTTGGCAGTGACAACCTAAATGGCAATATGTAGTATACTTTTAGGCGTTTTGGGAAAATGTATGCTTAGATGCTTTTAAAAGGGAGATCCTTGTATATGTTTTAAATGGTTTGTTAAGTAGTAAAAATTACCTACAATTAAATATTCGAAACACTCGGATAACATAATATAGGGTCGGCCATCTAACGTTTTTTTTTTTCAACTATTCAACCGTTGGACTATTATTTGTGGGGTGCCCTCAGCAGCCATTTGAATGAAATTATTTTCCATTATTAACCGGAAGGATTGTACATTCAAATAAAAAAAGAAATTTAAGAAAATAGTAAAATTTGAGAAAATAAAAAAGTAGTTTTTTATAGCATTTTCAAAAAAAAAGTTATTTGTTGAAATATGTGGCTTCTAGAGAGGAAAAAGTAAATCATAGGAGACATTGGTATGGGGTCCTCCATTTAACGTTTTTTTTCAACTATTCAACCGTTGGACTATTATTTCTGGGGTGCCCGAGGCCGCCATTTGAATGAAATAAAAAAAGAAATTTGAGAAAATATTCAGTAGTTTTTTTTTATAGCATTTTCAAAAAAAAGTTATTTGGCGGTCCCTATATTTTTTGCGGGTTGTCAGACATTGGGGATTAATTATGGATATCTTGACTCTTCTTTGTCTGTTCATAGATATCTTGACTAGATATAGTTCAGTTTATTTTCTTATAAAGGGTACGCCATTTAAAATTTTAAATTAAAATCGGCTATAAAAAAGTACTGATTATTTTCTTAAATTTCTGCTTTTAATTGGAAAGGTGGAACTTTGTCATTTAATAATGCAACACAATATCATTGATACGACTACCATGACTGGCTCGGCAGTAACTCTTCTGACCAACCCAATTTTTTCACTATATCCCAAAATCCAAACCAAACAGTGACTCTTTGTGGATGCTTTGGTTTCTCAATAGTTACGTGTGCTTATTGACATAGCCACCGAGATCAAAATAGCTTCATGAAGGCTGAACTGAAGGCCGAAATATTAATCGTAAAAGGGAGAAAAAGAACTTGCACAGCTTTTAAATGGTTTATTAAGTAGTTTTTATAGTAGTGAAAATTACCTAAAATGTAATATTAGAAATATTCGGACTTTTTGAGGAAGCCAGAGATTGGGAGTTGATTTTGGATATCTTAACTCTTCTTCGTCTGCTTTTGGTTATTTTGATTCGATATATTTTAGCTTATTTTCCTATAAGAGGAGGTTTACCACAGTAACAACCTAAATTACAATACAATACCCATATTTATAGGCGTTTTTGGAAAATATTTGGGAATGAAGCTCTTATATAGCTTTGAAAGGTTTATTAAGTAGTTTCTCTGGTAGTGAAAATTACTTACAATTAAATATTCGAAACACTCGAAAATTAGCTCTGAAACAGGACTACATAATACTTTTTGTGGGTTGCCAGAGATTGGGAATTAATTTTGAATATCATCACTCTTCGTCGTCTGTTTTTATTTATCTTGAATCTATATATGTTACCTTAGTTTTTTAAAAGAGGAGGTTTGCCAGAAACCATAGTCGTTTTTGGAAATGTGGATTTTAATCAGTTGTTAAGAAGTTTTTCTGGTATTTTAATACACACATACAATTTTATATTCGAAATTGTCTATGAAACTGCGATACAGATAAAGAATTATTTCGGGCTGCCGGATATCTAGACTCCAAAGCGACTAAAACAGTTTTTAGTTCTGGTTTACTGGTTTCAGATCTAGTTTTCTATTTTGTTTCCAAAGTTTACAATTGGCTCTTGCAAAGTCCAACACGTAATGTTAGTTGGTTTGAGTTTTGCTTCATTTTTTTCAAATAAGCGGATTTTTATGGAGTATGTCTCGATTTAGAACAATTTTGCAAGTGGAAAAATCTCAGGTGTGGTTTAAAAATAAAATGTTTCAGTCGGGATTTGAACATGGGAGTTAGTGCACGATAGGCACATAAGACAGTGCGACAGTCCAAAAACTCTGGGAAGTGATAGTATTTTTCTGGTAGGCATTGCCGAGTAGAAAAGGAATCTTTATTTTATTAAAGTTACCAGACACCCCCAAAGTTACGTGTAAAAAACCGGGTTTTCGTAGCTTTGCACACTTATTAGCCTGCAACATAGTTGGTTATCAATCGCTTTTAACTTTCTGTTTTAACTTTCTTTGAAAAGAAGAAACCTGGAGCTTTCGATAGGTATATAGCTTAATTAAGAAAACTTAAGAAATCTGTGTAGTTTTGACCAGCAAATACACTTTTTTTAACAACTTTTAACCATTTTTCAACTTAGGCAATGTTTTTGCACATTATTTTGTTTGCTAACCGTATCACATGTAAACTTATTTAAATAACACATTTAGTAAGGAGGAAAACGTCGCTTTGTCTTAAAACATCCGTCAGTAATTGACTGAGTTATTGCATTTTTTATAAATACCAAAATTTTTGCAAAAATACAAGTTTTGTTCATTCCAATTCACATTATTTTACGAATTGAAGTTCAATAAAAATACTTAAACCGGTTTTTACCCGTAACTCAAGATTTGCCAGATACTGTGTAATCAATCCAATCAACCACAGCAGATGTCCAATAATTTCTATATATTATTACCGCTTCAGGAAGACGTGGAGGTGGTAATCACGTCAGACTCAAATACATCGACCAAAATTCAATAACATTTGTTCTAATTAACATTTTTGAGTTCTTTAAAAAATAGAAACTAGACAAGGACTCAAGGATTATTTTGAGATATTAACAAGTAAAAACGAGCAATCTGACATATTTTAGAAATTAGCCCAAAGTTGACTACTTTTCGTATTTTTCGATTTTTTAAAGGAAAGTACAAATTTTATTTTTTTTGGTTTTATGATTTTTTTTAACATCATTTGATGTAGTTTTTCATAATGCGCAGGAAAAAATAAAATGGAAGATTTTTTCAGATTTTGAAAATAGAAAGAAAATTAATTTCTTTTTTTCGTAACCACAATTTCTAATAAAGCAAATTCGAGTGCAAAATCTCTTAAAATGTGAGAGAAACAGTTCGACAAAGTCGAAAATTAATTTTTTTCAATTTTCAAAATCTGAAAAAAATCTTCCATTTTATTTTTTCAAAATCTGAAAAAGGTGAAAATCTTTAAACGAAAAAAATAAAAATACTTAGAATGATGTTAAAAAAAACATGAAAACAAAAATTTTTCTTTTCTTTAAAATCGAAAATTAGCCTGCTTTGGGCTAATTTTCAAAAAAATATCCAATTGCTCGTTTTTCAATGTTAATCCTTGTGCCCTTGTCTAATTCCTTCATGTACTTATTGCATTTTGGCCGATGGATTTTGATTCTGTAACACTGATCCAATCAACTTTTTTTGACAACTACTATCACAACTCCGGCTACAATTGAATCTTGTGGTTGAGGGATTTTACTCCCTCGATTTTTCTCATTTTTCTTTAATTTTTTTAACTTAATTTTATTTACATTTATTTCAAAACATTCTCTCTCTCCCCTCCAGTGATGCTTAAGGTGGTCGCCACTCTCATCCGGCAATCGAAACAAACCGAATCCCTCATCGAAGTCAAGAAACTCTTCCTGTCCGACATGACACTGCTGTGCAATAGTAATCGGGAAAATCGACGAACCGTTTTGCAAATGTCCGTCTGGCAAGAATGGCTTATTGCCATGGCCTACATACACCCCAAGAACACGGAGGAACAAAAGATCTCTGACATGGTGTACTCTTTGTTCCGCATGCTATTGCATCATGCCATCAAGTATGAGTACGGCGGCTGGAGGGTGTGGGTGGACACATTGGCCATTGTCCACTCGAAGGTATCCTATGAAGAATTCAAACTGCAATTCGCCCAAATGTACGAACATTATGAGCGACAGCGTACGGATCAAATAACCGATCCGGCCTTGAGGCAAGCGCGACCCATTAGTACCATCAGCGGATGGGAAAGGGAAGAAATGCAACAGCAACATGGTGGCGGTAGTGGTGTAGGAGTAGTGCACAATGCCACCTCCGTGGCCTCGTTGGAAGATGTGCCCGCCGTCGAAGAGGAGGTGGAAGAAATGGACATGGAAGAGGAGTCCACACATCAAGATGAGGAAACGGAGAATGCTGGAGAAACAAAGTGTGCTTGCGCCGCCGAAGAGACACCGTGCGAGAAGACCCCGGTCGAAGAGGTGGAGGAAGAGCGCAAAGAGGAGGATGTTGCTGGCAACGAGGGAGCAGCAGCCGTCAAGTCGAGTATATCAAATATTAGCGATGTCTATAATGAACATATAAAATCCGAAATTGTTGTTACTACGGTGCAGTGCAATGGCAATGCTTCTTCCGCGAATACCAGTGCAAACGCTACACCCGCCAAAACCAACAACATCAACGCCACCGTGCCCGCCCTCACAACAACGACAACGGCTGCAGCGGGAGGTACGGAAGCCTTAAAGAAATCCTTGAATATCGAAGACTTGGAAGAACTGGAGTTGGAAAATGCCAAAGCATCGGTGGAGGATGAAGAGGCTCATGTCGAGCAGGTGTTGAAGAATTCCGAAAAGGTTCTCCAGGAATGTAAACTAGTGGCCGATGAGTTGCAAGAAGCCTCGTCCGTTATCAAAGACGAGGAAATCGAATTGGCCGTCAATGAGGTGGTGCAGGGTGTTTTGAATAATGAAAAGAAACAAATCAAAGAGCCGTCCTTAGAAAGCACAGCAACAGCAGGAACCATGGCAGCGGACACGGAGTTGAATGACAAAGTAACATTGCTCAATACGAAAAATTTACTTAACAATAATGTAACGGAAGCGGAAACGACAACGGCAACAAACGAAACTTCCGCCACAACAACGGAAATCAATGCAAACAACAATGCCCCAGCAACCGAGGAAACTCCCAAAATTAATGACGAGGAAACTAAAAAGACTGAACAAACACAAGAAACTAATAAAGAAAATCTTATAAATAATAATGAAACAACAACAAACACAGAAGCAACAACTGAAGTAGTGGCCGAGGCAGTAAAAGCTGTAGAAGACACACCAAATGAAGTGGAGGCCACCATTGAAGCAGTCACTGAACCTGTCAAACCCAATGATTTGGCTGAGCTGGAAGTCAGCTCATCATTGTCAACTACCACGGGTGAGACATCAGAAGAAATCTCCTCTTTGAGTCCCGATACAACTGTATCGAGTCCATCCATGATGGACGATGCACCACTGCTCAATCTCACCGATGATTCCGTTGTGGCCGTCGAAGAGATCAAAGTTGAGACCGTGATCAAGGATATTGTCGACGAACTCATCGACAGAGTGCTGGAGGAGCAACCAAGCGAAGAAACCAACAACAATGATGTCAACAAGGAGGAAGAAAGCAATGATGCTGCAGCAGTTGTTGAACCAGAAACAGAAGAATTCCTTAATGAAACCGCCAAAGAAATTATCGAAGATGTTCTTCTAACAGCCGTGGAACAGGCCACCTCCACCTCTACCGTGGAAACGGATGCCAAGGAAGTGGAACCGCTAGTAGAAGTTGCTGCAACTAAAACGGAGCTGGAAGCTGAAACGGAAGTTGAAACTGAAAATGTGGCCGCCATAGTTCAGACAGTCGTGGACGATTTGGTGGAACAAACCGTGAACACTCTTGTGGAGGCAGTCGAAGAAGAAGCAGTTCTTATTGAAATTTCACAGGAAGAAGAAGTTAAAGAAGAAATTGTGGACACCACTTTGGTGGCCGAAGAAGAGACTCAAACATCTGCCGAAGATTTGCAACCAATCCAAATGGAAGAGAATGTTCAAGCCACTGTTCGGGTCGAGGAAGATGAGTATGTGGTGGAGGAGGCTCCAGTCACGGTTAGCCAACAGGAGCAACAGACACAGACCCAACAAAACGAAGAAGCGACGGATGTGGAACAGCCACAACCAGCACCAGCACAGATGCAGCAACATCATCCAATGCACCAGCAACAGCAGCAAAGCGCGAGTACTCAAGTGGAGAATCAACACTTTGGTAAGTGATCACTCTTTATATTTATTTAATAAAAATTATATTTATCCAGAGTTTGAAGGGAAAAGCCTTTTACCCCCTTGAAAGCATATGTCACACCCTGTGGATGTATATCTCCTTGCATTAAATCCAGCAATAACTTCCACATGAAAATTACAACTCCATTAGCCTTCATTTACTCTTCAACAAACCAAGCAGAGCTCAACATTAAATCTCCGCTTAAAAATTTTTCAAATAAATTCTTGACAATGGAAAAAATCTCTGCTCCATCCACAACCAAATGACATTTTATTATCCATACAGGAAGAAAACCTTTTTTGCTGTTGTTTCGTTTGCTTCGGGTTGAACCCCCTTTTGCAGCATTCGGCTCATTTACCAACTCTACCATGAGCAGACATTGTCAGAGAACACCATTCTCGTATCCGAGGAATTTTTAGTACCACCAGTATTTAAACCATAGCACAACTGTATGTGTATGACCCGGTATGTAAAAAAAATCTCTGCAGAGGAACGCACCACAGCATCCAAGAAAAGTGAAAAGAAAAATGCCATTGAGTAATTTTCCCAACAAACACCGAATGTTTGCAGTTAAAATCATAAAATCCTGCTGGAACGAAAGACAAATATTTAAGAGGAAGTAGTAGTATGCGTGCGACAGTATCAGGCTGATTTGTGCTATGGAGGCAGAGCTACTTTGGTTTTTTCTCAAGGGGGGTTGTTTAGAGTTGAGATTATTCGTCTCGAGACAAGTTGGAGTTCACAAATCCAAGCACAGAGAGATAAGAGATAGAGCCGGCTGATGCAATTACATTGACAGCAAATGACTCACTGCAGAGCAGAGGGAGAGAGTTATAGAGCGTTTATTATATCTCTGGCTGGATTTTGGTTTTAAGCAGAGGGACGATTGTTAGGTATGATAGAAGTTTAGAGCCGATGGATATTTTCGTGTGGGTTCTCTGGACGTCATATGAACCACCACCGAGATGAAAATGATCTTCATGAAGGCTGAACGGAAGGTCGATCTCTTCTCGAAAATTGTCCACGTAAATTTCTTACAGTTTGCGTTAAAGACTCACTCCGGTGAAGTATGTTTTTAATATTTACCAATTTTGTTCGAGCGTATAGCGTCCCATTTTGCATATAAAAATAAAAATAAAAATAAAAATAAAAATAAAAATAAAAATAAAAATAAAAATAAAAATAAAAATAAAAATAAAAATAAAAATAAAAATAAAAATAAAAATAAAAATAAAAATAAAAATAAAAATAAAAATAAAAATAAAAATAAAAATAAAAATAAAAATAAAAATAAAAATAAAAATAAAAATAAAAATAAAAATAAAAATAAAAATAAAAATAAAAATAAAAATAAAAATAAAAATAAAAATAAAAATAAAAATAAAAATAAAAATAAAAATAAAAATAAAAATAAAAATAAAAATAAAAATAAAAATAAAAATAAAAATAAAAATAAAAATAAAAATAAAAATAAAAATAAAAATAAAAATAAAAATAAAAATAAAAATAAAAATAAAAATAAAAATAAAAATAAAAATAAAAATAAAAATAAAAATAAAAATAAAAATAAAAATAAAAATAAAAATAAAAATAAAAATAAAAATAAAAATAAAAATAAAAATAAAAATAAAAATAAAAATAAAAATAAAAATAAAAATAAAAATAAAAATAAAAATAAAAATAAAAATAAAAATAAAAATAAAAATAAAAATAAAAATAAAAATAAAAATAAAAATAAAAATAAAAATAAAAATAAAAATAAAAATAAAAATAAAAATAAAAATAAAAATAAAAATAAAAATAAAAATAAAAATAAAAATAAAAATAAAAATAAAAATAAAAATAAAAATAAAAATAAAAATAAAAATAAAAATAAAAATAAAAATAAAAATAAAAATAAAAATAAAAATAAAAATAAAAATAAAAATAAAAATAAAAATAAAAATAAAAATAAAAATAAAAATAAAAATAAAAATAAAAATAAAAATAAAAATAAAAATAAAAATAAAAATAAAAATAAAAATAAAAATAAAAATAAAAATAAAAATAAAAATAAAAATAAAAATAAAAATAAAAATAAAAATAAAAATAAAAATAAAAATAAAAATAAAAATAAAAATAAAAATAAAAATAAAAATAAAAATAAAAATAAAAATAAAAATAAAAATAAAAATAAAAATAAAAATAAAAATAAAAATAAAAATAAAAATAAAAATAAAAATAAAAATAAAAATAAAAATAAAAATAAAAATAAAAATAAAAATAAAAATAAAAATAAAAATAAAAATAAAAATAAAAATAAAAATAAAAATAAAAATAAAAATAAAAATAAAAATAAAAATAAAAATAAAAATAAAAATAAAAATAAAAATAAAAATGAATAACCTTTCAAAGTCAAAGTAATTGGTAGTTCAAATTTTGAATATCCCACCCTGTACAATACGATATTGCGATTCAACTCGAAAATGGCAACCAAATTGGCAATAGCAAAATAAAGAAAGTCCTATCCCAATACATTCTAAAGTTAGGTCCCATGGTAAAATGTTTCAACATCTGCTGATATAAAATATCAAATTATAGAATGTTTTTCGACGTTTAGATATTAAATTTAAATAAAAAAATCGTTACACTTGAAAAGGTTGGTAAACATCTGAAACTATAGGCAAAGTTTAGTTAATTGACATTATTAGTTTTTCATTGCATTCCTTCCAAAGTATATATTTTTCCATAATTATTTCAAATAGTTATTCTCACCCTATGATAATGGTATTAGTGTCAAATTAAAGAGGAGAATATCTGTTAAAAATACTTTAAATATCATGCTTCCATCTGTATTGGTTTAGTATTAACAACCATTTCAAGTTTACCCCTCTTTACATTATTTAGTTTATTCATATTTTACATTTTTAGGAGGGAACACTGGAAATGGTTGTTAATGCAAAACTAATACAGATAGATGATTGCAATTTTAATTATTTTTAGCACATGCTCTCTTCTTAATTTGGTATTTCTACTGGTGTCATAGGTTGTCCAAAAAATATTAAAAATAAATTTAGAAACATTTATTCTTTGGACCTTTTTTATTTTTTATTTAAAAAATTCAAAAAATGTAGGTGGCTCGGCGCCATAACTCCACGAAAAATAATTTAAAGACATTGAATCCCACGATCTCAGTGGCCAGTTGATTGGCTCATTTCGAGAAATTAAATGTTTCCTTCAAAACAATTCCATTGTTTGAGATGTGGCGCCGCCGCACAGTGGTATATTCTCATACACGCAAATATTAGAAAGTGTTAGTGTTAGGGCCTGGAAAGTTCGCTCACAGCCCTCATATTGTTAAATTAGATCAAAAGCCAGGTTTTGTTGAAATCCGCCCACAACCACGCCTACCTCCCATATAACATAAAATGGAAAAATTTTAGTTTTTACGATTCTCGAAATCTGATGAAAATTATATTGTTTTTGAATCGATAGCAAACTTAATAAATAACCTAAGATTAGATCGCCCTGGTAGTCGAGTTGGTAGCGTGTTCGGCTATCATCGTGGGGGTTGTGGGTTCAATTCCCACCAGAGGCTCTGGTCTGTCGCTGCAATAACTAGCTACAATGGTCTTAGTCACCCCGGCTCAATCCCTGGACCCACAATTAGAATATAAATTTTCTTTGTGTTGTAATTCATAATAAATAAATAAATAAAATCTAAGATTAATATATCGTCTCAACATTTACAAGCACTCGCATGCAGAGTTACAAGCCGAACCATAATTATCGGCGGCGGCGGCGCTGTTCAAAATGGGTCGGCGGCGGCGGCTTTCGGCTGATTTGCCGGCTCGTTCTGTCATTCGAATACCCCTATTTATTTGACAATTTTGGGAAAATGGAAGGAAAAATTTTCTTTTCTTTTTCGGCAAGTAGTTCAATATTCGTTAATATTAGCCAATGTTCCAATAATTTAATATTGTTATTAGGGTATCCAATTATTCGGACGTTTATGTTATTCGATTTTTCGTTTATTTGAAAACAAAAAATTTCCAATTAATCGAATAATGAAGTAGAGAGTTATTCGATTAACCGATTAATCGAACAATTATCCACTTAAATAAAATATAATTAATAAGAGTTATATAGACAAGACACGGCAGTTTACGGGTAGTTCAACTATATATTGAACGTTTATTACGTATCTGATTTTATTTAAAAATTGTAACATCAAATTCGAAATTCATTAGAAGTTGACAAAAATCTTAATATCTTATCAAAAGAAAGAAAAAAATGAGCATAATATAAGAAGTTATACATTGACATTTTTCGAATATGGATCATATGATTTATAACAGAACTGACTTTTTTATCACGGTGTTAACCTCAATTTTTCTATGAATTTACTATTCTATGAAATTACTATTCTTTAAATTTTAAATAATTCCGAAGCTATTGACCAGTTTTTGCTATTTTTAAATGAAGTCGGATAAATCATTATTTAAATATCTGTGGAGCATACAAAACAAAAATCGAAAAAAATTGTGGTTTTATATTTGGTGTACCCAAATGGAGCAAACTGGCTATTCAAAATCAAGTTATCATACTAAGCATACGGCGATTTCATTAGTTTTTTAAGGCAAAAGTTATAATATGGATTAATCGATTATTTGGGACAATTTATTCGAATTATTCGTTATTTGAAAATCATGATTTTTTATTATTCGAACAAATATTTGACAAAAATTATTCGATTAATCGAATAAAATTTAATCGGTTGGATACCCTAATTGTTAACCCATACATTTTTTTGGGAGAAGGAATCCATTCCCAAAATGTATAATATGGATAAATTTAATAAATATTTTTGCAATTACAGCTTTACATGTGAGGCATATTTGACCAGACGTTCTTGAATATCATAATCCTTCCAAAGAATGATACTCTACCTACTTTTACACACTGAAGAAGCACAATAGATATTGTTATTTATAGGAACACATGGTCACACGTACTGGAATTGACTTATATATATGAAAGAAAGATCAATATATTTCACAGCAGTAGGTTGCCTAAGTTGACATTTATATTTTCTTTTGTAATTTTAAGTGGTTGTCTATTTGATGTGACTGAGTTAGAACTCCATCAAATCACGGCGGCGTGGTTGAAGTCGATATGAGTCGATGAAATCGGCGGCGTGGTTGAGTCGATTTGAGCCGATGAAATCGGCGGCGGCGCGGCTCGTGCAGAAACATGCGGCGGCGGCGGCTTGTCGGCTTAAAATCGGTCGGCTTGTATCTCTGCTCGCATGTCATAAAACCGTACACCCCTAAAGTATGCTTTAAATAAAATTTCCAAAATACATTAACGAAGAAAGTATGGCTCCATTTTTGGCTTAGAAGTTTTTTCCATTTCAGCAATTAAGTCAATGTTTGCAGTCAAAGGCAGAGTATTATTTTTTAAAATAAATAAATAAGACAATAGTTTAACAATATGTGTAAATGCCGAGGCATTAGTCGGCTTCGCGACTGTTATAAAGTCATCCTTTGTGGAACCAATATCTGTCCTCTCACTCTCTATATATATAAATGTGAACTTAAATATTAGTTTATTTAGGTATTTAAATTGACAATCCAAAAAGAGTTAGAATGTATGGCCAGAAGAAACCCTTAGTATGGTATATTTACAGGCGCCCAACGTGAGCCATCATCATTAGCCAAACAAGGATTAGAAGAGCAGTTGGATGGTCTTCGATATAATTTTGAACTATCATTAAATTTGTTCTGGTTGCCTGGAACCTCATATCCTTGGTCTCAATCAAACTATATTAAACGATATGATAAATCGAGAGAGTATTGGTGTCTTCGTTTTAGGGAATTAACAAAACATTATGAGAAATGCCTGCATTTATTTTAATTTTTAATATTTCTTCGATTTCTATCATCCCTTCTGACCAACACCCTACTACTGGGCACAATTAAAACAAACAATGCTTGATTTTAACAATGATATAGACTGCGAGCAGCATGTCATTTGTCTGGGGTATTAAACATGCCACAAAATTTACGCTTCGTTTAGGCCAAGGATACGCAAGTACACCCAAATACTGGTGGCTGGCGCTGGTGCTGGTGCCAACCAACAGAACCACCCTCCCCCACCAACCACCGGTGCTGTTTAAATACGAAGTTACGATTACGTAGAATCGTAGATTTAATTCTCGCTTTGTGTAACTAAATAAACATTTGAGCTTATTTGATGTATGCTACACACACTTGTGTTAATACACTCATACAATCACAGGATAATTGAACGACTTGAACACCCTAAGGATAAGCAGCAGTAGCGCAGTGGTTGTACAACCCTAAGAAGCAGGGTTGATGAAACTCCCAGCAAGGACTCGGTGTTTACATGCAATTAAACAAAAAATTTACGACACATTAAACAAGTGAGGGTATATATGTGTGTGTGTGGGAGTGTGGAAACGAATTTCCACAATGACCATAAATGCATATGTTAAATATTCAGGATTAGCCATAAAATTAAATATTTGTTTAGAAAAATCTCAGCAAAGTTTTCGGCAAAAAATATCTAATTTTCATTCAACATTTTCAGACAATGCCAAACAGCCAGCAGCACATCCCCAGCAACAGCAACAACAACACCAGCAACAACAACAACAACAGCAGCAGCAGCAACAACGTTCAAAATCCGGCTCAACACGACCCATGTTCAGTCCGGGTCCTACACGTCCGCCCTTCCGCATACCCGAATTCAAATGGTCGTACATCCATCAACGTTTGCTATCGGATGTGCTATTCTCGCTGGAAACGGATATACAAGTGTGGCGTTCGCATTCCACCAAGAGCGTGCTGGACTTTGTCAATTCCAGTGAGAATGCAATTTTCGTCGTAAATACGGTGCATTTGATTTCGCAACTGGCGGATAATTTGATAATTGCCTGCGGTGGTTTGTTGCCTCTGTTGGCATCGGCCACATCGCCCAATGTAAGTAAACTTTAATGTTAATTGTATTTGTTCGGCCTTTGTCATACAAGTATGTATGTATAAGTGTACACAAACACACACACACACATCCAGATAGAAATCAGTTTAACATTTTCACGAATTGAGCCGCACAACAGAATTAATTAGAATTTTAAATGAAATGAAGTATTTAAAGAATTTCGGAAAAGCTAGGCAAATAGAGTATAGGCCGGAGAGATAAAGAGGCCGAGGGAATGGATAAGGTCGAAGGACCAGAGATAGTAAACACGTGGAGAGAATGAAGAGAATAGTTAACGAAAGGTCGAAGGACCAAAAAAGGTAAAACTGCCGATGGTACGAACCGATACAAATGTAAGACATGAGACAGAGAGGGAAGGATTGACAAACGGAAACAAACACCGGAGGAACTAGGGATGAACGGCTACCCAAAAAGGAAACATGGATGACGGACAGAGAAAGTGATGTTTAGGCAAAAGGGTCAACGACGATAAAGAAGCAAGGTCAGGCAGAACAAAAAACCCGACAATCAAAGGGAGGTATGAACAGGAAAACCGCACAGAGAGGGAACAAAAAACCCGACAATCAGAGGGAGGTATGAACAGGAAAACCGCACAAAGAGGGACTGATAACCAGAAAAATTGTGGAACCCAAAAATGAGCGGAACGAACTGCAGGTCTTGGTATCTAAGGGGCGATATAAAGTAACCGAATAGGGAGAGAAAATCCAACGAAACAGAGCAAAATACATTGACTCTAACAAGCGATGGAATTGACAGGTTAGAGGGACCGATGTATGGACATATGAAGGGATAAGCGGGAAAATTCAACTGCAAAATGACAGAAAGCTTAGTTAGAGGCGAAGATAAAACCATGGAAACCTACAGCCTTAGAGGAGGGAAAAGGAACTGGAAGAGGTTGAAGAAGACATAGAAAATCCCTGAGGTGTGGAAACTCAAAAGGTCAACTCAACAATCGTAGAGGAAAGGGCGAGAACACAAACCTACCAGTATTAAAATGGATGGATATACAAAGAGATAAGCAAGGAAATCTAAGCTCATAGCGACATAGAGCTCAAGTTGGAGGTGAAAATAAAACCATGGAAACCAACAGTCATAGAGAAGGGCAAGGAAACTAATAGAGGTTTGAAGAAGATGTAGCAAATCCTTGAGGTGTGGAAATTCAAAAGGTCAACTCAACAGTCGTATGATCGTTCGGTTGGTAAAAATACGGAGAAGGGCGAGGGAACAAACCTACGAATATTAAAATGTATGGACATATAAAGGGATAAGCAAGGAAATCAAAGCGCTTAGCGACGTAGATCTTAGGTTGGAGGCGAAAATAAAACCATGGAAACCAACAACCATAAAGGAGGGAAAAGGAACTGATAGAGGTTTTGAGAATACGTAAAAAATCCCTGAGGTAGGTAAACTCAAAAGGTCAACTCCGTAATCGTACGACCATTCGGTTAAAAGCAGAAAAAGAGCGACAGAGATCTTAGCTGGGTTCGAAAATAAAACCATGGAAACTGACAACCCCAGAGGAGGGAAGAGGAACGGCTAAAGGTTAAGAAGGCGTACAAAATTCCTGAGGAGTGGAAAGTCAAAGGTCAACAGGTTAAAAAATAGAGGGAATGACGATAATGCAAAACTACGAATATTTAAATGGAGAAAGAGGGATCTTAGCTGGATTCGAAAATAAAGCCATGGAAACTGAAAACCCTAGAGGAGGGAAAAGTAACTGAAAGAGCTTTTGAGAATCGTACAGGTAGACAAGAATCGTACAGGTAGATAGGACAAGTACACAAACCTTCGACTATTAAAATGGATGGACATATAATAGAGATAAGCAGGACAGAGAGCTTAGGCAAAAATAAAATCAAAGAAGCTGGTTGTCGGAAAGGAACTAATAGGTGTTTAAGAAGACGTAGGAAATGAATGAAGAGGAATGAAAACTCAAAAGGTCGAGTCCACAAGGTGGTTTTACAGGTTACAAAATAGATATAAAGGTAGAAGACCACAAACCCACGAATGGTTTCGGAGGTTAATGGATGGGCGGCAGGGAAGGGCATAAAAGCAGAAGTGCCAATGTACGGGAAATCCTATTGCCAGATTTTAATTGAATAACTAGATGATCACTGAAGTAGGAACGAATAGGTAAAGAGGGAACGTAAAACAAACGCCGGAACGATGCGTGGATGGAATTAAGAAAAAGATAGTCGATGGAAAGATAAATGATAAGATTGGGAAGATTGATCGGAAGTAATGATGTACGAGAGAGGAAATAGTAGCTAAACGACAAATAGATAGGAGGAAGGAGTTCAGTTAAGAACATCAAAGGAACCAACTAGTCAAGGTTAAAAGAAACCCATCGGAGATAAGAATGAGAAGATTGGTCGGAAGTAAGGTTGTACGCGAGACGGAAGAATAGATGAACGACAAGTAGATCGAGGCAATGAGATCAGTTAAGAACAAAAACCGACCACATGTGGCGGGGGTCGTAGTGGATCTAATTTAAGAACCCTTCCCTACGGAGTTGGTAGCAAAATCGATAAAAAGTTGCATTTTCATGCACTACCTAGGCCGAAATGATTTCTAGTGGAAACTCTAAGACACTTGTTCTCAATCTAAAAAGAAGGAATGTATCGAGAGATTATGGCAGTGGCGGTCCATTGGTCAATTTAAATCTATTGGGACAAAATAAGCCACAATTCAGCGATCGAACCTGTGACAAGGAGGAGGAAGAAGAGACAGTTGATTACTTCTTATGCGACTTCCCAGCTCTAATAAACCCAAGGTACTGAGACATGGGGAAACACGACCATTCCGAGAGACATACGGTATGAACAAAAGAAAGTAGCAACAAAGATGGAGGGAAGACATTAATAGTCAGGGAAGAGGGAAGAAATAGAAATTAACTGCGAAAGATAGTGGATTTATTGTCGATACAGTACTTAATTATTTTCGACATAAGTTCATCTCGTATCGTGTACCTAGTTTAATGGACTTCAGCGACTTTCGAAACTGAATTTATAACGCCTTCATACCTTAGGCACTGCGTTCGGTCCTAAACGAACGTGGATGGATGGAAGAGATAATTCAGACGCAGAAAAAGACTAGTAGGATGGAATATGATATGTGCTGAAGAAGACTGGAATTAGGGAGGATTGAAAATTCGGCGAGGCTTGATAACATGTTGGAAACCCAATCTATCTATCACTTCTTTATAGAGCTCTGAACGAAAGAAAGTCCAGAGACCTGAAAGGTCTGAGAAAAGATCAAGAAACGGTCCACGGAAAATGCCACTGGACAGATAAAAGGATGGTTACACAAAGGCAAACTTTGCCGAGGCTGACCTGAGAAAGATAGAAAGTCCAAAAACCAGAGTGGTTGGAGAAAAATATCGTCTGTCCGTTGAAGAGGCCATTATATAATGGGGAAAATCATAAGTCATGGTTGAAATTATGATTGTTGTGGTTGAAATTATGATTGTGGGTGGATAGTTGTAGATAAATATGGTAAAAACATCGTTATAACTAGATCATATTATGATTAGCTATATTTATACTATCTTTACCATAATATAATGCTCTTCAAATAGGATTGATGTGTCATATTATGTTTGAAGTTATGATTGTGAGCAAACATAGCACAGTTGTAGACATAAATGTCATATTATGATTTGCTGCAACTATAATATGATTAGCCCTGCGATTATGGTTGAAATTATGGTGGATAGTTGTAGATAAACATGGTAAAAACATCGTTATGACTGGATCATATTATGATTAACTACAGAAAGTCCAAAAACCAGAGTGGTGGGAGAAAAAATATCGTCGGTCCGTTGAAGAGGCCATTATATAATGGGGAAAATCATAAGTCATGGGAAAGTACGCTGATAAGACATATGATTGTTATGGTTGAAAATATGATTGTGGGTGGATAGTTGTAGCTAAATATGGTAAAAACATCGTTAAAACTAGATCATATTATGATTAGATATATTTATATTACCTTTACCATAATACAATGCTCTTCAAATAGGATTGATGTGTCATATTATGTTTGAAATTATGATTGTGAACAAACATAGCACAGTTGTAGGCATTAATATCATATTATGATTTGCTGCAACTATAATATGATTAGCCCTGCAATTATGGTTGAAATTATGGTGGATAGTTGTAGATAAACATGGTAAAAAACATCGTTATGACTGGATCATATTATGATTAACTACAGAAAGTCCAAAAATATCGTCGGTCCGTTGAAGAGGCCATTATATAATGGGGAAAATCATAAGTGATGGGAAAGTACGCTGATACGCTGATATGATTGTGGGTGGATAGTTGTAGCTAAATATGGTAAAAACATCGTTATAACTAGATCATATTATGATTAGCTATATTTATACTACCTTCACCATAATATAATGCTCTTCAAATAGGATTGATGTGTCATATTATGTTTGAAATTATGATTGTGAGAAAACATAGCACAGTTGTAGACATTGATATCATATTATGATTTGCTGCAACTATAATATGATTAGCTCTGCGATGATGGTTGAAATTATGGTGGATAATTGTAGATAAACATGGTAAAAAAACATCGTTATGACTGGATCATATTATGATTAGCTACAGCTACACTATGATTACCCCTATCATAATATGATACTCTTCAAATAGGATTGATGTGTCATATTATGTTTGAAATTATGATTGTGAGCAATCATAACATAGTTGTAGACATAAATATCATATTATGATTAGCTATAACTATAATATGATTAGCCTTGTCATAGTTCCAATCATAATATGGTGCTCTTCATATATGGTTGTGGGGTGGTTTAAGATATATGACGGCGAGAGACGAGGAAGTTGGAAGTAAAGATCCGTGGAAGATGCATCCAGACAGATTAATGGCGGTCGAACTGAAATTTTGTCGAGTCAGGAGAACATTTTGGAAATCCAAACTGTCTTATGTAGATCATAAAGAAAGAAAAGCCAGAGGCAATAAAGATCGGGGAATAAGCTAAAAAGTTAATCGGTTGGAGAGGTCATAATACAGGGAAATAATCAAAGAGAAAAAAAAACGGTGAGGTGGTATAAGATAAGTGGTGAAGAAGAAGGGATATATTAACGGTCCGCAGAAGAAGCAACCAGACATACGAAAAGGTGGTCAAATAGGGAGAAATTGAGACAACCTCAATTCTTTATGTCGATGTTTCTACTTTTCCCATAGTTCCCATTTTTGTTAAAGGACTCTCTCTCTCTCTTATAGGTCCCTCGTATCAAATTGAGTAGAATTTAACTTATTAACACTCCATTAAAGTCTGAATGGCACACATATGAGTTTACCTTATTGCAAAAATATCCATTTAAAAATACACTGATTGCTTTTCATTCATTCATTTTCTATCCCTCTCTCTCTCTCTTCTCATTTTCTTTTGTAATTGCAGTCTGAACTTGATGTACTGGAACCCACCCAAGGTATGCCGCTCGAAGTGGCTGTATCATTTCTCCAACGTCTTGTCAACATGGCTGACGTGTTAATTTTCGCAACATCATTAAATTTCGGTGAATTGGAAGCCGAGAAGAATATGTCCAGCGGTGGTATACTGCGACAATGTCTGCGACTCGTCTGTACATGTGCGGTGCGAAATTGCTTGGAATGCAAAGAGCGTACCCGATACAATGTCGGTGCAATGGCACGAGATGTGCCGGGAGCAGCACATTTACAAGCCCTCATACGTGGTGCCCAGGCCTCACCCAAGGTAAGTTGAAAAAAAAAAACGAAAACATACAATGTTTTCCCATTTTGTTCGTCCTTTCTTGATATTCTCATATCAACGTCACAGTCATAGTCATCGTCCTCTTGGCATTTCTTTATGACTCGGGCTCGTTGTACATATATCCACATACGAGACGACACGAGACGAGCACGTACAAAGAAAGCCAAGTTGAACGGCAACAAACAAGTGGAAAGCATTGAAAGAGTGGTGGCTGGGTTAGGTTCCTTCTTAATAGAGTGTTGTTAAAAGGCATTATTGTCCTTTACATCAGTTTTAAAGAGGATGCTTTTTATGGCTGTGATACTCAAACTCTGCTGCACTTTCCAGCGGCGTCCGTCCGTCCGTCCACCTCTCTTTCTTTTCAATTCACGGGCTATTCAATTGTGGAGCCAGCCAGCCAGCCAGGGCGAATGGCAGCAGCAACTGATGAAATTGGCAGTAAGAAAATGGTGCATAATTGTTGTTACCATGGCTCAAATGGTTTGAAAAGTGCCAAACAAAGCACTCCAATGGGTAACCAACCATTCATGTTGGGTCATGTGTGCATGTGAGCCTTTTTGCCAAGGACCTGGCCGAGGAAGTGCCTTTTGCCAAATACATACTCTCCTCTACGTGCCTGTTGTTGTCTCATTGTGTTTACTTCTGGACCAGAGGGGAACGCGGATCTCTTGCCTATTGTTGACTTCACCCCACCCTACCCCCTCCATTCAATTTGTGCTTTACCTTTTATACTCGTCCATACACTGCACTGTACTGCGTGTGTGTATGTGTGTTCTTTTGTTGTTAACATTAAACTTTTTGTCTGTTTTCTTCCTTTTTTAAATTTCGCTTTTCCTTTTCGTTTTTTTCTCTTCTTCTTCTAGAACATCGTTGAGTCAATAACGGGTCAATTATCTCCGGTTAAGGATCCTGAGAAATTGCTACAAGACATGGATGTAAATCGCTTAAGGGCTGTTATCTATCGAGATGTGGTAAGTGTTGGCCTTTTGTATAAGTATTTGTTGTTGGCATATTTTGTTATTGTTAAAAAATAAAAGGAGATTTTGGATGTTGTTTAAAAAATGGTGTAAAATGGATTCCAAATGTTGTGAAACCATGAATTCCATTGTATCTTTTTATCCTACGAAGGACAATATTAAAATTAACCGAATTTCTCAATTGTAAAGTATTCGTCCACACTGAGGTTTTTACAACGGGGCCCAACGTAACCACCCAGGCAACCTTTGCCGCAACTCAAAATTATATTACATGATTTTAATTTTTTTCTATTGAAGTTTTCAAAAATTAATAAAATTAATAATCGATTTTTGCAACAAAATGAGAATTTAAAATGGATATTGTCTCTGGAAATCCAATTATTACTTACACTCCTAGAAATGAATTTTTGAATAAAATCGATGTAGGGTTTGTTATTAATATATTGATAGATTCTTCAATATTTTTTATAGAATTAAAGCGATTTCAATTTTCATGAAATTGGATTTTTAGTTTCAATAGATTTTTATTTACAGAGAAATTTGTTTTTTTTTTAGAAGGGAAATCATTACCTATACTTTTCGCCAATTTTAATTTAGTATTATTAATGTATAGTCTCAATAATTTCTTGTAGAAATGTGAACAAAATAGCGGGAGGTTACAATAAAAAATAATCCAGTTAAAAGTTATAGCGGCGTGAAGTTTAAAGTTACTACAAAATAATTTTTCCTCAAATTTTCCAATGTAACAGAACTTTTCCGTGTACATTTCTATTTAAATATAAAATGTGAAATTGTAAACACTATGGTGAAAATAAAGAAGAAATGATAATTAAAAATTTAACTTTTTGTATAATATTTATATTTTTTAAACTTGGTTTATAGCAAATTATCACATATTAAAAAAAATATGGTTTTCCTTATTCACTTGCATTTTTTTTAATAAACAAAAAGTACTCTTCCGATTTTTTACAATAAGTTTTGAATAATAGCTAAGCGTGTCAGTAAGATATTCCATAAGAAATTAAAATTATTTACCCATTATAGCCCAAAGAAAACTGTTTGGTCATATGTGTTCTTATATGGGACAGAGGGTGGTAATTTCCAAAAAATCGTCTAGTTTTATACAAAATTATCAAATCTTAAAAAATACATTTTTTCCTTATTCCCTAGGAGTTTTTTAATAAACAAAAAAGTACCTTTTCGACGAAATTATAGTGTCAGTAAAATATCCAATAAGTTTCATGATGGAGTTCCAGGCGAAATTAAAAATATTTAACTCATTAAAGCTCACAGAAAACTGTTGGTCATACGTGTTCTCATATATGGATATAGGACGGTAAAGGATTTATATAAATTACTAGCTGAACCCCGCCCGCTTCGCCAGGCAAAAAAAACAAATTGTAAAATTAAAATCAGGTTTCTTATTGATCTTATCATATTGATATTATCGTGGTTTGTAATATATACGTTCCAATTTTCAGCCTTATAGCTTAAAAACACTATAACCACGCCGACTAAACGAAAATCCAAATTTCGGCATCAAATTGATCTTTCTCGTGGTCAGTAATATATATGTACCAATTTTCAGCCTACTACCTCTCAAAAACAATTTTGCCATGCTCCCACCGCCCACGAAACGAAAATCCAAATTTCGGCATCAATTGCCACGCCCCCTCCGCCCACAGAGCAAATTTTTAAAAATTCTATAGCCTATAGTTCCTTCCTGACATATATCTGTACTGAAAATTTCAACAACATCGGTTCAGCCATTTACACGTGATTGCGGAACAAACAAACAGACTGACAGACAGACTTACACTAAGGTTTTATAATATTAATAGAGATTAAATATCATATTTAGCTTGCTTCAAAAAAGTTGTGAATGTTCCCGACTAAAATAAATCTTTGGTTAGTTTAATGAGTTGGCCCAAAATATTTCACTGTCCATTTGTGTCCACTAATTATTTATATTAAATATTTTTAATTTCGACATCAATCATGTTTATTACTTCTTTTGGAATATGTACAGGAACTCCATCATGAAAATTATGAAGCGTCCTATTGTCCTATTATTAATAAAAAATATTGTACAAAAACCGAATATATATTTTTTGGCTATAAAAAATTTGATTTGATCTGGGATATTGTCCTGATCCAAGACCATTTTGCATCTATATTTGATAGAATTCAAATTTACCTACAAATGGCATGTTGACTTTATTACTTGACTACTATCATGATTTCCGACCTATGAAAGTCTTCGCCGGGTGGCTTCGCAGCGACTTTTCAACATCATACTCGGCCTCTTTAAGTAAATAATTTTCTCAGACGAATGAGAAGCACACCTCACTGGCCGAATTTGCGTTTAAAAAATCGCACCAAATAATAAAGCACACATGTCATCTTACAAGCGTGTGCAGATATAGTTACCCAGCAATACTTCTGTCGAGTCAACGCTCATTTGTTTTAATTGTTTCGTTTGAATTTTTTGATTTTAACTGATCTAAATATAAATAAGAAAAAAATTTAAAAGACTTGACAATTTTCTGTAAATATATATATTAAGGGTTTTCACTCTTGGTAGCAAATTGGGATTGTAGATCTAGCAAAGTTTGCGATTTGCTACACCACAACAACAAAATACAAAGAAACGTCATTTGCTAGGGTTTGTGTCATTTGCAAGACTAAAACCCATTTACCCTTTTAGCTCTTGCAAATTTCTACAAGTGTTGTTCTAAAGGGTGTTTTTTATTGAGGCATAGAACTTCGAATTGAAATAAAACACAAGAAAATCGTTTTAATGTCCATCAATTTGGCTTTATTGGAAGGATAATTTTATGCCATTAATGTTTAAATATGATTTCGGGCATGTGGCCGCCGCGGCTGGCTCGAATATAGCCAATTCTACAGGTCCAATTTTCAACCACTTTTTCGAGCATATGGGGCCGTATGCTGTGCTCCAATTGCTGTGCACGGTGGCGAATCGATTCATTCGGGTCCTCTTCAACACTTTGCTCTACAGCGGCAATTGTTTCTTCGGTGCGCACTGTTCGACGTCTCTGCGGATGCGTATTATCACATAGAGTAAACGTAGTGCGAAAACGATCCATGGTTAACCGAATTAATTGCTCTGATGGACGATTATGTCGACCATAAAATGGTGAACTTCGCGAACTGAACCATTACTTTCGAAATAAATTTGCACGATTTGCAAGCGTTGTTCTTTTGTCAACCTGTTCATGATGAAATGGCAAACCAAACTAAATATTAATCACTTGACAGCTGACAAAATGGCCGCCAGTTAAAAAAGTGATGCCAACTTAAAGTTCTATACCCCAATAAAAAACACCCTTTATGTGGCTAATTTAACTTTTAGGCAAAAAATACGATTTTTTGTTCCATTTTGGCTTGTTTTTTTACTCTAGAGATAACAACAATCAACAGCGAGCAAAAGAAGTTCACTTTTCGTAGCATAATCGTTGTAAATTCTGCAAGGGTTGCAGAATATGCTACCAAGAGTGTATAGCCTAATTAACTTCTAGTTTTAATGGTTTTTATCGTGCCATGTATATTAAAAAGTTACAAAACATGATTTTTTTTAATATACTTAACTTACTGAGCGTCCTTCTGATACTATTAACTATTATTTTTTTACAAAAATCTAAGGTATATTTTTTTGCTTAAAAAATAAGAAAAAGTCCTAAAAAATGTATTTTTTAATTTGACAATTTTTCTGTACAAATAGAAGGAATTAACTTGAAAATAGAAAAGAATATATATTTGTATCTCATACCATAAAAAGGTTAGAATTTGTATAAAATTACCTTATGAAAAAAATACTTTACTTTCGGTCCAACCTAGTGTCTAAAATTTCTATTTTTGTGAAATTTGGAGAATTCATCAAATTCATTATCGCTTCACATGAAGTTACTCTATTATAGCTGTGTCCGTTTAATATTAACCCTCTCATGCCCGAATTTTCTTCTTAATAAATATATAAAACTTACTATGCTTTTTGATGAGGTATGGGTCTAAATATGATTTCTATAGAGTCTTGGGGTTCTAATTCATACAGGACATGAGTAACAGGATACTTCTTCGGCTAAACAAAAAAATATTTTAAAATTGTTCCTTCATTTTAAAACTCTTTGATATATACCTCTTCAAATAACAAAGACAGTTTTTCTTGTAAGAAATCCAAATAAGAAGAATTTCTAAACAATTTCGAATTACAAGAAACTCAAACACTTCACTTTTGTTTTCACCTTCCTACACAAACTAAAGTTACCGAATTTGTTGGTTCCCTTTTAAATATTCCTTGTTACATATGTAAACAAAAATAAGAATTATTAATTCTGCAAAATAATCTATTTTAAAGATTTTATAGGACTAACTAATAATGACAGCCCAAAATTGTTTAGCGTCGATTAAATAACTTTTGATCAAGTCAATATTTTTTTACAATTATTAGACGTTTTTTTTCTAAATTTCTTTAGTAGAAATTGTGGTTATTGGTGTTATAATTTTGTGCCAAATATAGTTTGTTTGTAAGATATATTTAGAGATGCCCATTTAAAAAACTTTATCCAAAGTCATCAACTTTTTTTTAAAAGCCTATAATGATAAAATACATATTTAGAAAGGTGGAAGGGTTTCCCATTTTTGCCCACCTGAAATTGCATCCTTGGAAGATAGGAGATATTTAGTGCAAAAAGTCAATTTAAATTTTAGTTTCAAAAAACGTCAACTACTAATTTTATTCTCTTAATTTTTTTTTTTAAATTAGGGACATAGCTAAATATATGGCAACATTTCTTTTATGCTCAAACAAAATTTATGACAATAGGAGTTCATTTGCCGTTACTATGCCCAAAACACTCTGATAATAACATAATTTGTATTGCTCTTAATGTTAATGTCTAATTTTAACCCAAAATTTTTTTCGCTTTTCCCCCCTTTTCATTACAATTTTCTCTATTTTATTTTTCTTCCTTCCAGGAGGAAACCAAACAAGCCCAATTCCTTTCACTGGCCATCGTCTACTTCATCTCCGTTTTGATGGTATCCAAATATCGTGACATTTTGGAACCACCAGCCGAGCCACAAATTCAACGCCAATCTCCTGTAATGCAGCGTTCATCAGGCGGTAAGTTCAGACAACTTTCTATATATGTAGTACGTATGTATGGTCTTCATTCTGGCAATAACAAAAAAAAGATGTAATTTTGTACCAACTTTAAGTTTTCTGTATGTCTGATTTTATATATTGTTTTTTTTTTTAAGAAATAAATTTGAAAACTGCACCAAAATTCTCACGTACCAAAAACCAAAATCAAAAAAACCCAAAACTAACTAACCAAAACTAACAATGAAAAAACATTTTAATTTAAAAACGTAGTTCTCTTAATGAAAATCATACTAAAACGATCACAATTTTCTTTCGTAAGATTTGAGTTTTCTTTGTTGTGTTTCTTTTTTACGTTCAAGGGGGTAGCTATTTTAGTTTAGTTTAGTTTGGTTGTGATAAACGTTTTTTTCCGTTCCGTTTCGTTTTGTTTTCGTTTGTGTGTCAACCAAAACCCATAAAAACCACAAACAAATATAATTAGTGATGATAACGATGATGATGACGACTGGCAGACAATATTATTTTTTATGTTCGTTTTAGATTTAGTTATTTTTTTAAGTTTTAAATACAAATAAAACAAAACTAAACTCTTTAATTTGTATATGAAACAGTATCAATGTTACCCTCTGTACTTTAAGCCAAAATTGAAACAAAAGACCAACCATGCAACCAACCTACCACAAAAAAAAACATTAATACCACAAAATGATGATGAGCATCATCAGGATGATGATGATGATGTTGAAAATGAAAAAAGACCAAACTTTTATTATATCCCCCCCTAATTTTGTATAAAGACATTTATTTGTTGTTCTTCCCCCTCGAAGTTTTCTAAGTTTGTATACCCCATTTGGTAATTTTAATTTTCCTCCTCCCCCTCCTTCTCTCGAAGTGTCCTGTCCCCCAAGTTTCCGGCTTTCTAGCTGGTGGCATCACATCTTTTGTTTCTCTGAAAGTTTTCGGTTTTTTCCCATTTTCTTCTTGTTTTCATTTGTGTTGGTATTAATGTCATTATTGCTATGGAAAAACAAGAAAAACGTATTGCTAATCATGAAACCCCTTTTCTCATTTTTTTCTTCTATTTTCTGTTCTTGTTTTTTCGTGTTTAATTTTCCATGCTGCTTTTATTCGGACTTTTTTTGTATAATAAATGATTATATGGAAAAAAATGTATAACCAAAAAAAAAACAAAACAAAAAACTTGTATAATATTCTCCATGTGGAAATGTTTAAACTATCCAACCAACCATCCACCACCACGACCACCACCACCAAAACAACAACGACCTCAACCAACATGACATTTGTAAATATAAATACTTGTAAAACAAACGGATATGCCCCTGTTGCCATATGTAATATATTTTCCCCGATATCTATATACCTCCGACCCCACTCGACCAATCCGTCCAACCGTCCGTACACCCGCCTGCTTTTCTCTTTCTCTTTCCTTCCTGTTCGTTCGTTGTACGTTTGTGTTGCATCCTTGAAATGCGAAAAATTTAAAAAATTTATAAAATGTATTCGTGGTATTTCATTTATGGTTAATTGTCCCCTTGTGTCCTGCTGCTGCTGTCTCCTGTCATCGTTGCGCGCGTGGCCCTGCATTTATTTGTTGCAATTTGGCATATTTTCCCTCCCAAAAACAAAAATGTATGATATGATATTGGTGTAAAAATGCATAATAATAAAACGACGACAACAAAAACAACAACAACAATTATGATAAATAATAATAACCACGACAACTTTATGTATTTAAAAAAATGGTTGACAATATTGTGTGGCATTTATTAAAATACAAATTTAATTAAAAATTCTTCTCATGAATTTTACCCTTTCCTCTCTTTCTTTCTCTATTTTTTTCAAAAATAATTGTTATTTTCCTGAAAATTATTTGTTTTTGATTTTCTCATTTTTTCAAATTCTTTTGTTTTCTCTATTTTTTTTTTTTTCAAAAATAATTTTTAACAAAAAAATCTTTTATTTTTCTAAATCTTTTTTTTCTGAAAATTATTTGTTTGGGATTTTCTCATTTTTTTTCATTTTTTTCATTTTTCTCATTCTTTTTGTTTTTTTTTTCAAAATCATATTTCTTCTTGACTTGATTTCTCGTTTAAATCTTTTAAAATCTTTATCAATCTCCATTGTTTTAAATTTATTTTCTCATTTCAAAAATTGTTTTTATCTTCAAAAAATTGTTTTGTTTCCTTTGTATTTTTTCTTTCTCTATTTATTTTTTCAAAAATAATTTGTATCCAAAAAATTTTTTTTTCTGAAAATTATTTGTTTTGGATTTTCTCATTTTTTCAAATTCTTTTTGTTTTCTCTATTTTTTTTCAAAAATAATTTTTATCCAAAAAATCTTTTTTTTTTCTGAAAATTATTTGTTTTTTGGATTTTTTCAAATTCTTTTTTTTTCAAAATCATATTTCTTCTTGACTTGATTTCTCGTTCAAATCTTTAAAAATCTTTATCAATATCCATTTTTTTAATTTATTTATATTTATTATATTATATTTTATTTATTTATATTATATTTTTCTCATTTCACTCTTCTTACTCATAACCACATCCTGGTTTTATTCTCTGGTTTTTCTTTCAATTTTATGCTCTCCTCTCCTCTTTTTATTAAATCTCTCTTATTATTATCTTCTTAATTCCCTCACCCCTCTCCCGTTTTTTGCTCAACTTGTGTTGATCTCTTAAAAAACTGAAACTCACTATTATCTTTGATTCCATCAAATCAATTAAAATTATTCAATGTGATCCTTGTGTCGAATCTCTCGCTACTACCTGTTAAAATTCTCTAAATAAATAAATATATATATTTATTATATTCTCTCTATATGAATTTTATTATTATTCTCTTGTACTATATTACTCTCTACGCTCTTTCTCTCTCTGTCTTTTCTAAATCTCAATCATTCCCATAATTCGATTATCCAAATCTCAATCATAATTTTCCCTGAAATCATTTCCTTGAATTCTTAATAATAATTCCATTTAATTCCTCCGCTTCTCTCGCCTTGCTTCGAATTCTAAAATGTTTCCTCTCCCTCTCCGTTTGTCTCTCTTTATTCTATCCACATCTTCATAATTTAAATATATAATTTCTTTCCCTTGAATTCATAAATGATTTCTCCTCTCATAATTCCATTATCACAATCTCTTGATTTTCCTTGATATCATTAACTCGAATTCTTAAACGTTTCCTTTAAAATCCTTCTTATTCGCTTATTCTACTCCATGTTGTCTTAATCTCAACATATAATTTCCATTGATATATTTCCTTGGATTTTAAAATTCTTCATCTTAAATCCTATTCTATCTCCTTATTTTATTATCACAATCTCAATTGAATTCTTAAATTATTTCTCTTAAATATTCTCTTTCCGCTCTTCATTATTATCAACATATATTTTTTCGTGGATATCATTTCCTTGAATTCTTAAATGTTTTCTCTTAAATCCAACCACTCCTCTCTCAATATCTCCCTCTCTTAACATATCATAATATATTTCATGTCCCCGCTCTATTATTTTCTCTTCATTTGTATTGATTTTCCTACCTTTCTCTACTCTTTCTTCCATATTTCTGCCCTTTTCTCCATTTCGAAATTTCAAATTGTTCTCTTCTTTTTAAAAATAATTAAAAATTGCCCTCACTTCTCTTCATCTATCTCTCTTAACATACTTTACTTTATTCCATATTTTCGACCTTCTCTCATGTTTGATTTTGTCATATTTCTCTGCTCTTTAAAATTATCCTAAAATTATCCTCCCTCTCCTCTATTTCCGTCCCTTTCTCTTTTTCGATTTTTCCGCTTTCTCTACTTTTTAAAAATAATAAAAAATTGTTCTGCCTCTCCTAACATATCTCTCTTAACATAACTCGCTTTATTCCACATTTCCGCTCTTTCCTCTGTTTTTATTTTACCATATTTTTCTGTTCTTTAAAAATAAAAAAATAAAATATAATAAAATTGTCCTCCTTTTCCTCTATCTCTTTTAATATTATTTACTTTATTCCATATTTCCTCTCTCTTTTCACTTTTGCTACACTGCTTTAACCATCTTTCTCCGCTCTCCAAAAATTATCCTCCTTCTCCTTGTCTATCTCTCATAACATACCTTACATCCATATTTTCGTCCTTTTCTCTTTTCACTATCACTATTTGATTTCTCTGCTCTCTAAAAATATATTTGTTTACTCTCTCTTCTCTTTGAAATATGTTTTCCATTAAATATTTTCCTTTCTCTGTCTATTTGTCTCATATCATATATCTCTATATCTCTGCTGATAATGTTGCTCTTTATTTTATGTTCCCCTCGACCTTCTACTACTTTACTCTCTTGATTTTCCTTTTTTCTCTCGTCCCCTCTACTTCACTCTCTTAAATTTCTCTTTGTTTATCTTGTCGGTAATTTATCTTTTTTATTTTGACTCTCTTCACATTGTATTATTTTGTCCTTTTTTCGCTCCCTTCCCTCCCCTCATCTTACAATAATTAGAACCCTCAGGTCGTCCTCTATTTCCACAATGGTCACACCATGTGTATCCACAATTTTTACCCGGTACACATCATAATCATGTAACAGCAGGAAATATGCAACAACAGCAACAGCAGCAAGCCAACATGCAACAACATCAGCAACAACATGCCCAGCAGCAGCATCACCATCACCAACAACAGCAACAACAACAGCTGTACTATCATCAGCAAATGCCCTCTCCGCCACCACATCAGCATCAACAGCAGCAGCAACAGTCGATGCAACAAACAGCTCATTTACAGCACAATCATCATCATTTGACACATCAGCAACAACAGCAGCAGCAACAACAGCAATATTATCAGACACATCATCAGGCCATGAATAGCTCGGCAACATACGCCACACATTGCCCCTCACCGCCTTTGGCAACACAATCGACAAGTCCTTCGACCTCTTCAACGACGAACACTTCCCAGCCGGCCTCAACCTCTTCACTCTCAAGTCTGGCCTCACAGCCACACCATCAACATTCGGCAGCGGCCGCAGCCCATCGTCATGGACAGAAGCATCAGCACTATCATCAGCAGCAACAGCATTCGGCTACCGCCGCTGGAGGAGCAGTGGCAGTGCCTGGCCACTACGGCATGATGAATGGCAACCAAGTGTTAAATGGGAAAATATCAACGCCACAGCAGCAGCAATACGCGAATGCTGAGTTAAATGGCGCTGGTGGCGGCGGCGGCATGGGTGGCTATCACCATCATGCTCACGTCCAGCAGCAACAGCAGCCTGCTTATATGCGAACACCTTCGGCCGCTTCGTCGTCCTCCTCCATGATGATGAATGGCCTGAATGGTACGGTGGCCGCGTCAGCTTCACATCAAAATGGCATTGGCGATTATCATTCGCAACACGGTGGCGTTGGTGCTGCAAGCGGCGGCGGCATGATGTTAAATGGTGTTGTTGGCAATCCGGTCACAAACGGCAATAATCCGGGCCTCATGCATAACAACGGCAATGGTGGCAACAACAATAATAACGGCAATAATCACAATTCTATGGCCGCCATGAATAATGGCCGTAATATGCGTAATGGTCATGTTCTGGGTTCAGGTGGTGTTGCTGGTGGCATGCATGCCATGGGTGGCGTCGGCGGCGTCATAACGGCGGGTACTGCACCAGGCGGCGTCATGGCTTCGTATAAAAATAATAATGGTATTAATAATAATTATCGTTACAATGGACGTACTACAACTGGAACAGGTATAAAAAAATACGCCACGAGTGTTTGCTCTCTCTCTTACACTCAAGCTCTCTCTCTCTCTCTACATAATCCTTGTTCTTGTTCAACTACTTGTTCTCGTTCTTCTGCCTTCTTTTTTTGAGTTTGGTTTGAATTATGATTTGGATTTTACGTTTCCATTTCCGTTTCCGTTTTTTCTGACTCTCTGAATGTGTGAGTGTGTTTTTTTAGAAATGAAATCTCAAGAAGAACGATTTTTTTGTTTGGATTTTATTTTCTCTCAGGGATGTTGTTATTCCGGGAGATTTTATTTGTTGGCTTTATCTCTTACTCTCTGTTTTATGTTCCCTTTTTTAATTAGTTAATTTATTTCTTTTTTTGTTTTCAGTTCTTGTTGTTGTTCCGCTTGTTGTTTGTTTTTGATTTTTATTTTTTCCTTTCCTTTTCGTTCTGAGATTTGAAGAAATAAAATTTAAGTGAAATCAAAAAATAAAAAAAAACTGACGGCTACCTCTTTTGTTCACTTTGTCCAGGTGCATCTTCTCCAGTTTTGTTTTGCTCGTGGCCCTTTTAATTTGCCTTGTTTCCGTTACTGCTTAACGAGATTTTAGGTTTTGGCTTTTCTTTCTTTCTTTCTTACGTTTGCTTCTCTCAAGCAGCACCTCTTAATTGATGGCACCTTTTTTCAGCACCTTAAGAACGCACCAAACCAAATTTGTACAATAGGCATGTTCCGAATGTGTTTAAATGGTATTATGTACAACAGCAACAAATCAAACAACCAACCCCCTTTAAACCAATGAAGAGTTAAACAAAAAATTAATTAATTAAATTGAAACAAAAAACAATTATTTTGACTTTGGGGAAGTTTTTGAAGAAAAAATATGAAAAAAGTATATGAATCTGGGTATGTGAAATGTTTGAAAAATATAGGTGGAAAAAATTAAGTGGCAGAATGGATATTAAAATGTACTTCAAAAGAATTTTTAATATAATTTAATTAAAATTGTTTAGGTTATGAAGTAAAATGTACTCCAGGAGTATTTTTAATAAATTTTAATTAAAATGTTTTAGGTCATAAATGTTTAGGTCATGGATATTAAAATGTACTTCAAAAGAATTTTTAATATAATTTAATTAAAATTGTTTAGGTTATAAATTAAAATTTACTCCAGGTGTATTTTTAATAAATTCTAATTAAAATGTTTTTGGTCATAAAGTATTGAACGTCTATTGAAATAGAGAAAATACAAATTTAAATTGAGAAATGAAAATTTAAATTGAGAAAAAATGAAATTCAGGCATGTAAATTGAAAATGGGAAACTAAAAATTGAAATTCAGAAAAGTAAAATGAAATTGTGAAAATAAAAATTGAATTTGATACAATTGATATTGAAACAGAGGAAAAAAAAACAAATTCAATTTAGATTTCTGAATATCAATCATTTTTTCTCAATTTCATTTCTACAATTCATACATGTAAATTAAAATTGTGAAAATAAAAAAATAAATTCAGAAATGTGAATTGAAATTGAGAATATACAAATTAATTTAAATTTAGATTTCTGAATATCAATTATTGTTTTTCAATTTCATTTCTAAAATTCAGACATGTAAATTGAAATTCGAAAAAGTAAATTGAAATTGTGAAAATAAAAAAAAAAAAAATTCAGAAATGTGAATTGAAATTGAGAATATACAAATTAATTTCAATTTAGATTTCTGAATATCAATTTGTTTATTCTCAATTTGAATTTTCATTTCTGAACTCCAATTAATTAAATTTAGAAAATTCATTTCTAAAATTCAGACATGTAAGTTGAATATGAGAAACTAGAAAATGAAAATTGAAATTGAGAAAATAAAAATTGAAATTCAGAAATTTTCAGTTGAAATTGAGAATATACAATTTTATATTAACAAATAAACAATTGAAAATGAGAAAATACAAATTAATTTCAATTTACATTTCTGAATATCAATTTATTTATTCTCAATTTCAATTTCAATTACAATTTTAATTTTTTATTTTTAAATTTCATTTCTGAAATTCAGACATGTAAATTAAAAATGAGAAACTAGAAATTGAAACTTAGAAAAGTAAATTGAAATTGAGAAAATAACAATTTAAATTCAGAAATGTGAATTGAAATTTAGAATGTACAATTTGATATTGAGAAATAATACAATTGAAAATGAAGAAATGCAAATTAATTTCAATTTAGATTTCTGAACATCAATTTGGTTATTCTGAATTCTAGATTTTGAATTTCACTTTTCAGTTTCTACATTTAAATGTCATTTCTAAATTTCAATCTTCATTTCTAAATTTCAAATTGTATTTTCTGAATTTCAATTTTCTTTTCTCAATTTCAACTTGTTTTTTCTCAATTTCAATTTTCATTTCTCAATTTCAAATTGTAGTTTCTGAATCTCAATTTGCATTTTCTCAAGTTCAAATTTCATTTCTCAATTTCATATTCTATTTTCTGAATTACAATTTACATTTCTCATTTTTGATTTTCATTTCTCAATTTCAACTTGTATTTTCTCAATATCAATTTAAAATGGGTCATCAAAAAATATTAAAACTCTCCTCGAGACAAGTACAATTTTTGCGAGCTCGCATGATCGGTAGTGAATCAAGTGAAGTCTTAATGAGAAAATGACCTTGTACATCAGCGACATATAGGAGGCAATTTCAGTACTCGTCAAGAGCTATGTATTGCATGTCACGATCGAGCTACAAACAAATATAAGCAAACCTCCTGGTTAACATAACGTGATTAATCATTATATTTTAAATTTTACAGTTTTCTTTTGTTCGCTGACTTTTAGTGAAGTTTGACTTAGAATATTTTTAAAATTAAGTTTTCCGGGAGTGTATAGCTTCAATTCACTAAAAGTATGAAATTAGGCCTAAAATGAATTTAAAGTTTTATATTATTTCTCGCATTTAGGTAGAGTTTTGAGTTTTGGTGTATTCGGAGACTTTCGTACAACATTTTGACCCGTTTAATCCCTGTTTTTGGGGATTTTTTTTTACTCTTTTGTACAAAAGGACCAAAGAGACTCCTATATTGAGAAGTTAGAGGATTACAATATTCCACATAAATGTTGCTCGTAGTGCTCTGTTTAATATTGTTGAACACATCATATACTTAATATGTAAGAATCACAAGGTTTCCACTGCCGTTGCATCAGAATAATATGCGAAAAATAATAATAAATAATTTCTTGTTTAAATACTCAAATTACTACTGATATTTTATATCTATATACTATATATCTACAGCTTTCTTTTGTTCGGTGACTTATAGTGAAATTTGACGTAGAATATTTCACTATAAGTGAAATACCACCACTTATAGTGAAATTCACACCACCCCCTAAAGAGAAGTCGGGGGGGTTAGTTTAGCATCGATTAAGAAAAATTACGAAATTAACCCTAAAATTAATCTTAAGTTTTGACCTTTTTCCGGCATATAAATTGAGTTTTGTGTGAAACTTATGGTAGAATTTTAGGGCAAATATTTCTGTAGAACATTTTGACCCTTTATACACCGATTATGTTTTTAACCTTTTACTAAAAAAGGACCAAAAAGACCCCTATATGGAGGATTTAAAGGATTAAAATGTTTCACAAAAATGTTCATCGTAGTGTTTTAATCAATATTGCTGAACACATGATATACTTAAAGTTTAAGGATCATAAGGTTTCCTATGCCGTTGCATCAGAAGAATGTACAAAAGGTGGAAATATTCAGCACGTCGATACACGTTTATTTTTTACCCCCTATATCTGAGTCCATTGTCGGAACCTTGTTATTTTCGAAAAGTTTCATTTGATAAAATCAAACATAAAAATTGTTTATGGATGTATTTAAGAAAATATAAAAATAAAATTTAAATTTAAATTTTCGTCGTTGAGATAATTTTAATATTTGTACTCTCATTTTGGATATATTGGTCCAATCGCACCCGATTATATGTCCAATTGAAAGTGATTATGATGTCTACAAATGTTTCGAATTACGCTTTCACATAGAAAAAGTGATTTAGGAACAGCCTCCAAAAATTTGGGAAAAATTATTTTTTCTTTCGAAAAAGTCTATTTTTGCTGGCCAGAAAAAAATTGTAAAAAAAGTTGATTTTTTTCTCTTTTTTAATAAATTTGTATGATGCCTACAAATGTTGCGAATTACACATTCACATAGAAAAAGTGGTTTAGGAATAGCTTCCAAAAATTTGGGAAACGATTATTTTTTTTTTTGAAAAAATCTATTTTTGCTCGCAGGAAAAAAAATCATAAAAATATAAAAACGTCGGAAAAATGTTTTTTTTTAATAGCTAACACTCCAACGCAGAAAACATTTATATATATATAGGGTCCGCCAAATAACTTTTTTTTGAAAATGCTATAAAACTACTGAATATTTTCTCAAATTTCATTTTTATTTGAAAGTACAATCCTTCCGGTTAATAATGGAAAATAATTTCATTCAAATGGCTGCTGAGGGCACCCCACAAAAAATAGTCCAACGGCTGAATAGTCGAAAAAAAACGTTAGATGGCGGACCCTATATATAAATCTAAGGATGAAAGTAGAGGTTATGATACTCATTTTAGACACAAAATATGTTTTAAAAAAAATTACGATATTTTTAATGTTTGTTGAAATAGCGCTAAAAGTTCCATTACAAATTATATAAAATAATATACTGTTCTAATTTATAAAAACTGACATTTTAACAAAGGCAACATGGCATTTGTGAAGAAATTCTATGAATAAATATATTTAAACAAAAATTATGATTTTATTTAAATTTTTTGGGTCTTCAAATAGTATCATAACTTATTCATATATCCATAGATTTGTTGCATATAAACTCTATTTTTTGCGTTAGAATGATAGCTATTAAAAATAAAACAAAGTAGTTTTCCTACCTTTTTTTCTATTTTTAATAATTTTTTCGTCCAGAATAATAAGTTTTTTTTTGGAAAAATATATTTTTTCACAAATTTTTGAAAACTGTTCTTAAACCACTGTTTCTATTTGAAAGTGTTATTTGCAATACTTGTAGCCACTATGAGTACCTTTAATTTCACACATAACAGGATGTTATCGGACTTGTATTTCCAAAATGACAGTACAAATATTTAAAATACCTTCGCCGAAAATTGGAATTTTAGTAAAATAAAAATAAAAAATAACATAATTTTTTTAATATCATTTTCGTGTTTAGAGAGCCTAAATACATCAGAAAATGTTATACATGACCCTCCGACAAAATTTTTGTTACATAGTAATGTAATCGTATATAATCGCACTTGCTTGGACAGACATTTGAGCCAGATGTCTTAAATAATATTTTGCTCTCATTGAATCGTCTCTGCATCGCAACCGGAATACAATACTCGGATATGTAAAATACATAATTTTGTAAAATTAATTAATTCAAACGGAAACTTCTCAATCAATTAGTAGTATTCCAGCAAAGCTACGATATAATCCCATTAATATCTCATGAAATATTCAGATACAAAAATCACATATTTTTGTAAAATTAATCACACAGACGCTTCATAATAACTATGATCAACTAGTGGTATTCCATCATCTCCCATTCTATAATCCCTCTAATATCTCATGATATAAAAATCAGATATTTTTTTGTAAATTTAATCATTTCAAACGACTGTTATCAACTAGGTATTGTTAGTATTACAGCAAAGCTGCCATTCTATAATCCCTCTAATATCTCATGAAAAATTCAGAACGTTTTTTCTCTCTCTCTCTCTTCCTATTCTGTTGTTATTCATAAATATCCATCATTTAATTTAAATATATTTACACAAATGTGTCAATATAGCATAACTTTCAGTGCAAACTATTAATTATTCAACAACATAATATACAAATATTAAATACGAATACGAGTTTTATTTTCATAGCGCCATCATAGAAAAAAACCAAACAAATTCAAATTAAATGTATGTGACAAACGATATTTTTTCTGTGATAAAAAAATATAAATTCAACTGTCACATGTGTCTGACACAGCATTAATTTTGTTTGATATGCGAATTCCCCTGTCCCCACCATAAAATTGCACTATCGCACTAAACTAATTTCAAAATCAAATTCAAATTCAACTGCTGAATTTAGCATACAGTTGACCAAGTTATTTGGGGGTGATGCTCACTCACTCACCACTCACTGAGGCATTCATTTATTCACCCTCGCCTGACCGTGGTGGCTGAAAAATAATACAAAAAATTGGACACCAACCGTGTGTGATGATACATAATAAACAAAACGAACCAGAAAACAAACAGGACAAGGGTCGCAGCTCAGCTCAACAAACTGCCACTTGTTTGTTGTGTGTGTGTGGGTCACATGCATTTATAATTTTCGTCAAACTCCATCTTCTAGCACGTCTCTCTTCGGCACTTCAACATGGCCTCTATTCAGAGGGTTATCAAATCAGATATAAACAAAAACCTAAATATATATACGGATGATAATAACATGGTAATACAAGCACTCCACTGGAGAAGCTCCACTGATGAGTTATACCCTCACAAGATATTTCACAAGCTTTATCAAATCAGATATAAACAAAAACCTAAATATATATACGGATGATAATAATCTGGTAATACAAGCACTCTATGGAGAAACTCCACTGATGAGTTATACCCTCACAAGATATGAAATACGTTCAGCGCTTCAGCATGGCCTGTATGAAAAAGGTTATCAAATCAGATATCAGCAAAAACCTAATATAAATACGGATGATAATAACATAGTAACAAAGGCACTCCACTAGAGAAGCTCCACTGATGTGTTCTCCCCACACAGGATATGAAATACTTATATAGGCCAAGTGTATACAGTTTAAGTGGGGTTCTCCTCCTTTGCTCGTGGCAAACCACCGAGAAAATAACTAAAATTTAGTTATCACCCAGGGACTAGCACTCTTTACCGAAGCTCCACTGATGAGTTATCCTCACACAAGATATGAAATACGTTCTGTGTGAAATGGGTTATCAAATCAGATATCAGCAAAAACCTAAATATAAATACGGATGATAATAACATAGTAACAAAGGCACTCCACTGATGAGTTATCCCCACATAGGATAGAAATACTTATATAGGTCATGTGTATACAGTTTAAGTGGGGTTCTCCTCCTTTGCTCGTGGCAAACCACCGAGAAAAAACTCACATTTAGTTATCACCCAGGAACTAGCACTCTTTGCCGAAGCTCCACTGATGAGTTATACTCACACAAGATATGGCCGAAGTGTGTATAGTTTGAGTGTGGCCTCAAATTGAGTTATCATCCAGGGACTTAGAGGCTAGATCAAATTTGATAAGGAAATCATATCAGACAAAGCCGTAGTCTCATTCTTCACTTATAGTTCCAGGACTGTCATATCCACGTTCACACAAACACAATCGACTTGACCTTCAGACTATAAGTCATTCCAAACCTTTGATTGTTGTGGATTTATAGGCGTTTTCCGAGCAACATATATGATTTATTTTGGAGTATATAAGTAAACAAATGTATAGTTCCTCAAATTTGCTTAGGTACAGAGACGTTCAGCAAAAGAAGGCTCCGCTTGTAAAGTTTCACAGCTTGAGTGAATTCTTCACTTCAAATGCCACAATTTAACCAAGTTACAGAGCCATTCAGCAAAAAACATGTTGCTGCTGACATGTGTGATTTCTTTACTCCAAATCCAGCAATATTGCTAAGTTACAAAGCCATTCAACCAATAATTGTGATGAATGTAGAACTTCAGTATATTCTGAGACAATTTTACCCAATAACGAAGGAACTCAACAAAAAATATTAATATTTATTTGATAACAGCAAAAAATGCTTCGCATGTAGATTTTCAAAAACAATTTGAGTGGATTCTTCACTCCAAATGAGACAATTTTAACAGTTACAAATCCACTTAGCCAAAAGTTGCTCTAGATCTGATGTTTAAGGAACAACATGTCTACTTTCTTTGCTCCAAGTCCAGCAATATTGTTAATGTTACAAAGCCTTTCAGCAAAAAAGGCTCCGCTAGTAGAGTTTCAATAACAGTTTGAGTGATTTCTTCACTTCAAATAGCACAATTTTACCAACATACGGAGCCATTCAGCCAAAAACATGTTGTTCCTTTACTCCAATGTGATTCCTTTACTCCAAATTTAGCAATATTGCTAAGTTACAAAGCCATTCAACCAAAAATTGTGCTGAATGTAGAACTTCAGCACATTATTCACTCCAACTGACACAATTTTACCCAATAACGAAGCAACTCAACAAAAAATATTAATACTTATTTGATAACAGCAAAAAATGCTTCGCATGTAGATTTTCAAAAACAATTTGAGTGGATTCTTCACTTCAAATGAGACAATTTTAACAGTTACAAAGTCATTTAGCCAAAAATTGCTCTAGATCTGATGTTTAAGGAACAACATGTCTACTTTCTTTGCTCCAAGTCCAGCAATATTGTTAATGTTACAAAGCCTTTCGGGAAAAAAACGCTCTGCTTGTAGAGTTTCAATAAGAGTTTGAGTGAATTCTTCACTTCAAATGCCACAATTTAACCAAGTTACAGAGCCATTCAGCCAAAAATATGTTGTTCCTGACATATGAGATTCCTTTACTCCAAATTCAGCAATATTGCTAAGTTACAAAGCCATTCAACCAAAAATTGTGCTGAATGTAGAACTTTTGAACATTCTCTTCTTCAAATGCTACAATTTTAACCAATAACGAAGCAATACAAGAAAACAATATTTTTACTTATTTGATAACAGCAAAAAATGCTTCGCATGTAGATTTGAAATAACAATTTGAGAGGATTCTTCACTCCAAATGAGACAATTTTAACATTTGCAAAGCCATTTAGCCAAAAATTGCTCTAGATCTGGTGTTTAAGGAGCAATATGTGCGACCTCTTTACTCAAAATGCAACAAATTTGCTTTGTTACAAAGCCATGCAGCCAAAATTTGTCATGAATATACAATTTGTGAACATTCTGCTCTCCAAATTCGACAATTTTACCTAGTTACAAAGCCATTCAGCCAACAAATTACTACTACTCCCCTAATAACCCTTTGCACAGATATGCTCCTGTGTATGTGTGTGTGTATTTTATGGGCTTAGGGTGTGCATTTGCGTTTTAATTGATAGTTAAATTTCGCATACTCCTCCCCCCCACACAGACACACCCTTCGCCTACAACACTACAAAATCCACACTTATCCATGCTCTGATGTTGGCCCAGCGCGACCAACATCATGCACTTGCATACAAATGCATTAATGCACATGGATGGCTGTATGTATGAGTGGCAGCAACCTATTTCTATATTTACATGTGTGTGTGTGTATTGTACTCGTTTGGATATGTAAATATTGTTTAATATTTACCCATTGAAATATTAATGAAATGAACTCCCTTTTGGAGATTATTTATATATAGTTCACTGTGTTCACTGTGCATACATAAGCGTTAAATAAATCAAACTGAATTTTTGCTACAGATTGAATTCAATTGTGAGTAGATTTTTATTTCAATTATTAGATAAAACAGAAACTTTAGAAAAATTTTAAATAATCAAATTGAATTTTCGCCAAAGATTGGATAGATTTTTTTCAATTATTAGATTAATTAGAAATTTTTAGAAATGAATTGAAAGTATATTTTTAAACGTATGACTATATAAGTTGTATATAAGTTGTGTCTTGTTTAAAAAACTAATTTTTAGGATAAACTTTACTGCATAAATGCTGAACACAAACCACGCCCACCTTAGTACAGAAGATGCAAACACAAGGTTCTTGATTCGACTCTCAGTCTATGTAAAGGGAAAAGGTTATTGATTGATAGTACAAAATAATACAAATTTAAAATAACTTAGCAAACAATCGTTTTTTCCACTTCTAGAAGTCACTAAGTAGTGATGTGTCGCGGAAGTGGCACATTTTCGATACAAAAGCGATTATCGCGAATAATAATTGTCATCTGCTTCTTCGCGTAGTGATTTAGTCACTACCGCGATAGAAAATGTTTGCAGGGAGCACACCGAAGTATAATATATTTTTTGGCAAATTTTTGAAAAATCACAACCTTGAAGTATTGCATATTTTTGGGGTTACTCAACCATTTTTTTTTGCAAAGATGATGAGAATTTTACAAAGCAAAATTGAGTGTTTTTAATTTTTCATTTCCTCGTCCTTGAGCCCCTTCACAGGACTACAAATTTCCAAAGCACAAATTTTCAAAGGTCAAATTTCCAAAGGTGGAATTTTTCAAAAATTTTTTTATATACTTATTTACACCCTATGATAACGATATTAGTGTCAAATTAAAGAGGAGAATATCTGCTAAAAATACTTCAAATATCATGCTTCTATCTGTATTAGTTCAACATTAACAATCATTTCAAAAATTTCCCCTTTAGTTTATTAATATTTTACTTTTTAAGAGGGAAAACTTGAAATGGTTGTTAATGCTAAACTAATGCAGATATGAGCTTGCAATTTAAAGTAATTTTAGCTGAGATTCTCCTCTTTAATTTGACACCAATATCGTTATCATAGGGTGTAAGTAAGTATTTAAAATAATTTTTGTAAAATTGTATCCAGGGAACTTTGTAGTACTTTTAACAGGATGAGGAAATGAAAAACTATAAATTTCAATTACCTAAAATGTACCTCTTAATTTTATAACAAATTTTGTTTGAAAAGAGTCGAACAGATGAAATGGTAGTGGACTTACCGATTACATAATGAAATATCGAATGAAACACCGTAGTTTGATGTGTCAGAAAATCCCTACAGGGAAAAGCACCTCTACATGAATCATCCATTATATAGGAGATGAGCAGACGGCAGCATAATAAAAATATTCATATTTGGACTGGATATTGAAAATAATCAGACAAGGTCTTATTTAACACAATAATAATAAGATTGTCGGTGTTTTACAAAAGATGTAAAACCCATTTGTCTTTATAACATCCATACTTCATCCATGCTTAAAATGTTGACTCTGACGTGAGACAATTCTTATGAGATCCTCTTTTCTCTTAAGAAAAGATTTATAGTCTGCTTTAAGTCTGATCTATATTTATAACTAATGAGTGATTTTTATACACATTCATTTGAAAACATTTTTTCTTTAAGCTGAAAAGAAAGACAGTCGAATAAATTAGAAAAAATATAACCAAAATTAAGGATATCTTCCGGGGAGTCTTAGGATCAATTGTATATGTGCTGCACTCATATTTGTCTTAAATTATTACTATTATTATTATTACTATTATTTTTTATTTATCTTCAATGTTTAAGAGAAAGTTATTTTTGTTATAATTTTATTTATATATAAGTTGCAAATTATTCTATTTAAATAATGTCAACAACAACAAGTTACAAGTTTTATAATAATATAACTCTTAAGAACACATTCGAAAAAGAAAAATTCTTAAAAATCAAAATATTAATCTTAAAATAATTTTCACTTCTTTTCATTGTTCTTTTTCCAAAACGCGTGGCAAAATGATAAAAACAAACCCATTATAACCCATTGCTGCACACACACACACACAGGTGGTCGCACTATACAAGATGGTGACTATGAAATCATCGTTGTTGATGAAAATAATCCCTCAGTGCTGGCAGATAATGATTCGCATTCAAGTGGACCTCCTTCAATCAAGGTAAGTGTATCAAAAGCTCAAGTACCTTCTCCCCTCAACCCTCCCCCAACACACTCGAAGTTTTTCGAGTAAAAAAGAAAACAAATTCATTGAATACCAACCAAAGCAATGTAGCCTCCAATAGACCCCACCTCCGCCCTTCTACTTTGCCTTTATATTTTTGAAAAATTCTCTGTAGTTTGTTTTTCAAAAATACGGAAGGAAGGATAACCATTCCCTGTTGTCCAATCTTGTGATGATTTCTTAAGTAAAAAACCAAGCAAACAAACAAGCGAACTATCCTCAAATGTATTTACTTTGAAGTACGAGCTTTAAAGGATTTTCTTAAGTGTATGAAAGTCAAATCGAAAACGAAGTGCTCCATCCCGCCCTCGCTCTCTCTCTTTCTCTCTTTGCACTTGATAGATATCATTGAAATATTCTCCAGTCTTAAGGAAGCGATGAAATAAATGTTGTCTGCTCTGGCTTGTCCAGATTACATACTTTACATCAACGCAATTATTTTTACACTTTATCCTGCAGTGCAGTCTTTATTGTCTGCTCGCTCGTATCTCGCATCTCTCGGTAGTGCTCCTTTTGAGATATTTGCTAGATTTGTTTGTGAATGTAACATATTTAAGGATTTGGTGTTATCCTTTTATTTTCTTCTTTCTGTTTTCTTTTCTCTGTGTATTACTTGTGAGAATGCTTTTGGTAAAGAAAAGCTAAAATAATGCATGCTGCTGCATTTTTTGTACTTCCCAAGGATCTCCCTCTCTGTTCTCACCCCTCTTGCCTTTTAGCTCCTACCTTTTAGTTTTGTAATATATTGCATTAAATTTCGCATGGTGTTTGTTTTCTTTTTGGCGAAAATAACACATTATCAACATCATTAATTATTCTTTTTGCATCATTTCATTGCGAAATCAGTGGCCAGAGATTAAAAATGTGAAAATATTTTAAAGAGCTTTATTTGAAAGAAAAATTACAATTAAAAATGAATCTTTAGAAAGGATTGGAAGTCCTTATAGTTTGAAGTTTAAGTAGCAGTATTTTTAAACGTGTGTACTAGGCTATGTGGAAGAATAGATAGCATATCCGTCTTCATGAAGCACGTGTAAAAGCTAACGTAAATGTGAAGAAGAGTAAATAAAATAAATTAGAAAATACGAAAGAAAACATAAAAAATATCAAATAAAAATAATAAATAGTAAATAAAAATGCAAAAATAAAAAATGACACAAAAATATAAAAAACGATAAAATTTAAATAGAATTAAATAAACGGATGTAAACAAAAAAATTAAAATAACAAATGGAAAATAAAAATGAAAAGGAAAAATCAAAAATAAGAACAAATAATAATTCAGAAACAAACAAACAATAATAAAATATACAACAAACAATAATGACAAAAAATAAATAAATAACAAAAAAAAACAAATAAATTACGAAAAAGTAAAAATTAAAAATAAAAACTAAAAATTAAGAAATAAAATATAAAAAAGAAAAAAATGCAAAGAATATATACAAATAAATAATAAAAAGGAAAATTAAAAATATAAATGGCCAATTAAAAATAAAATATAAAAATATATATTTTTCAAAATGTTTTTCTTGTTCGACAGATGATAAAATAAAAAATTAGGAACAAAATATAGAAAATAAAAATAAAAAATAAGGAAATAAGAAAAAAATCAAGTAAAAAATAAATAATAGATATATAAAAACATTATTAATAAAACATAATAAATAAATATAAAATAAACAATAAAATATAAATAATACAAACAATAATAAAATATACAACAAAAATATAAAAAATAAAAAATATAAATAAATAAAAATTAAAAATCAAAATAAGAATAAAATATAAACTAAAAATAAAAAATATATAAATAATTAGAGCAAAAAATAAAAAGTGAAAAGTAATCATTAAAAGATCAGAAAAAATAAGAGACAGATGTTAAAAAATAAAATAAAATAAAATAATAAAGAACAAAAATTAAAATATGTAGTAAAGAAACAAGAATAAAAATAAATATAGAAAATATAAATAATTACAAAGAAAAAATAAGTAATAAAAAGTAAAAACTAAAAATAAAAATAAATAAAGAAAAACTATAAATATAAATAGACAATAAAAACTATATATTTTTGAACATGTTGTTCTTGTTCGACAGATGTTTAAATAAAAAAATAAAAAAATAGAAAATAAAAACAAAAAATGGAAAAATAGAGAAATAAGAAAGAAAATCTAAAAAATAAATAATAAAAATATAAAATAAATATAAATAATACAAACAATAATCAAATACACAACCAAAAATAATAAATATAAACTATAATAATAAACAAATATAAATAAATAAAAATTAAAAATGAAAATAAAATTTAAACTAAAAATAAAAATATAAACAACAAAAACAAAAAAAATAATATAAAATAAAAAGTATTCATTAAAAGATCAGAAAAAAAGAACAAAAAAAGTAATAAACAACTAAAAATGAAAAATATATATTTAGTAAAGAAAAATTAATAAAAATGAATAAGAAATAAATAATAAAGAACAAAAAAAAATAAAGTAAATAATAAGTAATAAAACAAATACAAAAAAATATAAAAAGAAAACAATATAACAATTAAAAATAAAAAATAGCAAATATAATATAAAAATAAAAAGTAAAGAGTAAACAATAACAAATAATAATGAAAAAAAGAAAATAGAAAATAGTTTTGACAAGGATATTAAAACAACTCGAGGGAAGGATTTTTCATATCCATCGGATATGTTCTGCCACTCACTTGTAGCGTCGAATTGAAACTTCTCACGAGTGGTGTTCGGCTAACCGCTGTCATGCTATTCCAGGTGACAGCTTCACAGTGAGAGCGACGTCATTTCTCTTTTTTGCAAAGAAGATAAAAAATAACAAAGAAAAAATATTTTTGAAAAAGATGTTCAAATAACTAGGGAACGACTTTATTGAAAATTTGATATTTTTTCTATTTGTTTATAACAACTTCAAATATATTAAGTTTTTTAACTACATACGCTTCCATTAAATTGTCAACATTTGCGTGAAACTGAGAGAAATGAGTTTCAAATATGGTTGAAATGTCATGGGATTGATGAAAATTAAACCATGAAACTCATTTCTCTCAGTTCGACAGCATTGTTGTATATGAAGGCATATGAGAAGCGTTGAATGTTTATGTTTCCCACAAGTTTGTTGGGAAATCACGGCTACATATATTATAGCAATTTCTGAACTATTTTCTCTCAATAAGGGCGACTCTGGCCACTCTTTATTTCGCTAACCATCAATATTAATTAGCATTCATTATTTAATATATTAAATTAATAATAATATACATCCATACACTCACACACATACGTATATATATATATATATATATAATAAAAACATCATCATACAATTTAATTCAATTTTCTCCCATTAATTTATTTATTTATTTCCCCCTTCGTTCATACATAAATTAATTTATTGCATGTATGACTACATTTTTTTCGATAACTCTTGTTATTATAATTGAATTATGAAACAACAACAAAAATAAACAACAAAACAAACATATCCAAAAAAAAAACAAAAACAAACAAACAAAAAAGAGTCCCAAAATGCCAACGAAATCCCAAACAACAACTACAACAACACCGTCGGCTTCGACGACCAAAACGACCACAGTGACCACCACCACAACAGGCACCACAGCCAAAACTATAACAACAACAATTAATTCGGTATTATTAAACAATAATAATAATAACAATAATAGTACAACAACAAATAAATTACAACAACAACCATTATCGCCTCCCAAACCAGTGGTGCCACAAAAATTACCCAAGGTAAACGAAACAAAAGTAATTTCAACAAAAAAAATCCCTCCAAAAACTATAATCAAATCGAATTCAAAATCCACCAAAAAATATATATATAATTCAAATCACCATTGAAGTAGCCAACAAAAACAAATTGTTAATCATTTGTCCACTCCACTCAATTAGAAAATTGATCACCACAAACACCACCGTCACCTTTCAACCGTCCCAAAATGGGACCTGGGAATACACCAGCATTCCTAGGCATTTCATTTGTGTTCACTTGTGAAAAAATGTTAACACTGTTATACAAGTTGTAGGGGTATACAAGGATTCTTATATAATTCTTCTTATATACTCCTGACATTATATAAAATTTTTTATTTAAAAATCTATACAGAAAACGATTTACAAAATAATTTATTTTTTTTTTTTAATTTTTATTTTTAATATACATTTTCAATATATGTATCCCAAATTCCTCCTGAAATTTTTAAAATATTTTAAATCAAAATTCTTTAATTTCCAAAAAATCTAACCAAAATTTTTGGAAAATTATTTTTCTTTGAAAAAATATTTAAAAATTTCAAAATAAATTAATTTTCTTTGAAAAAATATTTACAATTTTCAAATTATTTTTCTTTGAAAAAATATTTAAAATTTTCAAATTAAATTATTTTTCTTTGAAAAATTATTTAAAATATTCAAATTAAATTATTTTTCTTTGAAAAATTATTTAAAATTTTCAAATTAAATTATTTTTCTTTTAAAAATTATTTAAAATTTTCAAATTAAATTAATTTTCTTTCAAAAATTATTTAAAATTTTCAAATTAAATTATTTTTCTTTGAAAATTTATTATTTCAAATTAAATTATTTTTCCTTGAAAAATTATTTAAAATTTTCAAATTAAATTATTTTTCTTCCAAAAATTATTTAAAATTTTCAAATTAAATTAATTTTCTTTGAAAAATTATTTAAAATTTTCAAAATAAATTAATTTTCTTTGAAAAATTATTTAAAATTTTCAAATTAAATTATTTTTCTTTGAATTTTTTTTTTAAATTTTCAAATTAAATTATTTTTCCTTGAAAAATTATTTAAAATTTTCAAAATAAATTATTTTTCTTTGAATTTTTTTTTTTAATTTTCAAAATAAATTAATTTTCTTTGAAAAAATATTTAAAATTTTCAAATTAAATTATTTTTATTTGAAAAATTTCAAATTTAATTTAAATTTTCAAATTTAATTTATTTTTCTTTGAAAAATTATTAAAATTTTCAAAATAAATTATTTTTCTTTGAAAAATTATTTAAATTATTTTTTTTTCTCGTGACCCCTACAATTTGTAAAACAGTGTAATATTTTTTCTTTATTCATTTGATTTGTTTTCTATGGGCCAAAATCCATTCATGTGTAAACAATTGTTTTATTTGTTTTAAATGTTTTTCTGTTGTTGTTGCTGCGTTTTATAGTTTTATATTTGCAGTGTTTTTAATTTTTTTTTATTTTATTTTCTTTGTTATATACGTATATATGATCATACATACATATGTAGCTCATTTGTATGTGTAATCAATTTTTTATTAAAGGTTTTTTGCCACCCCCTACTATTAATAAATCCTTTTGCTATTGTTTTATATATGTTTTTATATTTATTTTTAGTCTATATGTATTTATTTGTTTTTATTGTTTTTAGGTAAGGTATTCATTTTATTGTTATTTCAGTATTTGTTACATTTTTTTGTTTGTTTTGTAATGAAAATTTAATTTAGAAGCAAAACATATATTTGTTTTTACACACACACACACTTTATTGAATTTAAATTAAACAAACTCAGTTTTAATCTGTAATAACTTCCTGCAATTCTTCGAATGTACATATTTGCCAATGAAACCTAAATGAGAGGCATTTGCCATGTGAACTCACAATGTGCAATTGTATGTGTATAATTATTGTGCTCAGCAAGAGTTTAGCCAAATTTGTAGACTATAAATTCTTTTGGCCACACTCAGAAATATTCTTCACAAAAAGAAGAAGATCCCCCTAATTGCTGTTACATATTGCATTGTTTCGAGAATTTGTTCAAATGTGACATCATCATCATCATTTCCCCTCAATTTTCCCCAGAATCTAATAACTTTTTGGTTGAAGGGGAAACCGAAAAAGTTCTATTCTTTTGCTGTATTGTTAGCCCCATATATATACTGACTGCATATTACTTTATTTAGTTGAGTTTAGTTTATTTTTCTGTTACTGCAATTTTTGAAATGTTAAAATCTGACTTGTCACATACCTCCCGCAAACGACCAAGTATTGTTCTATACATTACTCTGTACACACACACACACTATAGGGTTTCAACAACTGTCCAAAAGTTAGTTAGTTACTGTACAGTGACGGATGAAAGTGTTAAGAAAAATATATAAATAATATGAAATAAAAATTTGTCTTCAAAATTTGTTACAAGAAAAATTAAAATAGGAAAAGGTGTGGATCAGGGATGCAAAAGTTGGTACAATTGTTCCATTTTTGGTATAATTAAGACCTTTCAAATACTCCAATGGCACATTTGGTACAATTTACCAATTATCGTTTCAAGCTAAAACAATACTAAATTAAAGAACTGATTTAAACGATATAATTTAAATAACTAAAAAATAAATTTATTATTTAAATATTCAAGCTCGAGGCCAATTTTGGTTTTTTGTTGTGTTCTTTAATACAATAAGCGACGGAACGTGACGTAGATTTAATACGTGTAGTGTTGTTTTTTGATTTGTTACTTTAAACCCTAATGATGTTCTTCAAAGAAGGACGAAATATTGGTTAAAAAATAGAACACAACAAAAAAACCAAAATTGGCCTCGAGCTTGAATTTTAAATATTTAAATAATAAATTAAAAATATAGGTCGAATATCAAAAAATCACATTTAAACTTATAAATTTTTACAATTAGTAGACACTTTATGGCTACCGGAGAGTGTGAATGAGGTTTCTAGGTATGGAAGGCTTGTGTCTCGCAAAGTATTAAATGCTCACAAAACTAAGAAAAATATTTATTTTAATTGAGAAAAATAATATTAACAATATTTTAAATTATATTAAGAAATATCATCATAAACATTTCTTGTAGAAAAAAAAACTTATTCGCATTTGAATGAAACGATTTAGGCGACAGAGTTGGAAATTAGGACAACTACAAATATTTTAAAACTATTATTATATAAAACATCATTCGAAATATATATGTATCCCAGATTAAAATATATTTTGGTACAATAAGGACCGAAAAAGTACACTTTATTAAGCCTGATACGATTTGGCATCCCTGGAATGGATACACCCAAATATCCACGACAACGAAATTAATACATGTCTTTGAGCTTAAAATTACAAAAGAAGAAATCTTACTCTTTGTATGTTAACTTTCAGAAAGGCGAGCTGTACCAGCGAACAAAAATACCATTTGCTTCTGCATAGCCGATTTGTTTGTCGATATTTGATTTTTTTACAAGAATTTGAAATTGATGAAATTCATGTAAAATATTTTCTCTAATTTATAAATTAGTTTTTCGCGCTGTCTATAAAAAATTAAAATCATATTTTTTAATTCTTTTGCGTCTACCAAGAGTGTTATAACTTCTATCTTTATCCATTGATCTTTTACATGTAAACATTATTTTCTGCATTAAAATGTTAGCTACTAAAAAATAGAACAACAATTTGTTTTCTATTTTTTATGATTTTTTTCGATGCAGCAAAAGATTTTTTTTTTTTTCAAAAAAAAAAATAAATTTTTCGCAGTTTTGGAGGCTTTTCCAAAACAACTGTTTTTATGTGAAAGTTCAATTTGCGACGTTTGTAGCCATCATAATTACCTTTAATTGTATGATCTAAGCGGGTGTGATCGGACCTTTATGTCGAAAATGATAGTACACGTAAATTGGTATTTTAGGTAAAAATATCAAATGGATAAAAATATCCATATTTTTTTAATATCGTTTTCGAATTTAAAAAGCCAAAGTGCATCAGTGTAACAAAGAGCGAGATTTGTTGTCTTATATATTGAAAGTCTTTGGGACTGTCAACAACTCTCTCCATTTCTCTATTCTCTTACTCCCTATTAAAAAATATTTTAACAGTGGTATTGCCGATACGACGGTATAACAGTGCTTTACCGATTGTACTCCTACAGTAAAATGTGTCAGAAAAAATGCAGCTCTTGCTTCCTGTTGACTATAATATAATGAGAAATTTGGATTGCTAGCATAATTTTATCATAGTAATGTAAAGATTAACATGCCGCCACCCATCAAACACACTGCACATTGTTAATGTTTTTCATTGTTCTGTCAAAATCGCTGAGCATGAGCCAGCGAGAGAAGATTTTTCTGAATTAAAATGCGAATGAAATATTTTTTATATAAAACCATTATCAGTCATTCGAGTTGACTCAGAGAATTTAAACGCATTTTTAATCTTCTCCTTTCTTATATTGAAATGGGTCAGAAAAAAACAGCTCTTGCTTTTTGATGACTATAACATAATGGGAAAGTTGGACTGTTAGCATAATGTTATCATAGTAATGTACATATTAACATTGCGATTGACCACCCATTGATAACATTAACATTCTGGTAATATGACTTTGTTTAAAGTAGGTGAGCATGAGCCAGCGAGAGAATAAATATGTCAAATTTCTGAAATAAAAGGCGATATCACAATGGCTAAAAAAATATTTGTTATGGAAACAGCATTATTAGTCATTATGAGCGCCCCGATAGTGTATCGGGGGCGTTCGATTTCCATCAGATGCTCTGGTTTGTCGCTGTAATAACTAGCTATAATGATCTTACTCACCCAGCTCAATCCCTGGACACAAAATTAGAATATAAATTTAATTTGTATTGTAATTCATAATAAATACATAAATAAATAGTCATTCGATTTGATAGTCCAGTTTGTATTGGATGATATATTTCAAAACCTTATCTGGAAGCAATGCTTAAATTGCGTTCAATGCAGTGTTAAATGAGTCGTTAATTTATTTAAATCGATTTAAAATTGACATGTATTGATACTTTTAAATAGGTATCCATAATTTTTAAGTATGTTAGTCCTTCAATGAAAATAGCACCAATTCTGTGTATTTGGTGGCTATATATTAGCCTATAAAAGCCGGCATAACATACCGCTAAAAATTGGGGGAAAATCGAAATTCTAATTCTAATCATTGTGACAAAGAAAATAACGACAAATTGAAAAAATTTATACAAACATGTTTAGCTGTGGCCCTTATTTAAAAGAAGTAAGAGAATTTAAAAATATATTTTTTCTTAATTTTCTTTTAAATAAATCTTCACAGTGGTATTGTGCAGCCAAGTAAAAAATGTTAACATGCCGTTCTATAAAATGTTGATACAAAACGGTCTTGATCCAGGACAATATTCCAGTTCAGTCAGTCTAAATACAAAAGGTAGCTTCACTAAAAATTAGAATTTCATAAAAAATATAAAAAAATCAAAATATACAATCTTATGCTGTAAAATAATATACAACATACCATTTGGTTGTTAGTTGCATTGTTAGCATGATGCTTAATGTAATGTTAAAATTCTGTTCATACATGAATATTTATTCAACGTTATGTTGTGTACATGATTTTTACATTTTCAGGTATACTGTTAATATGCCGATCTTAACATAATATTAACATTTCGTTAACGCAATGTTACATTGCCAAACATTTTACCTAATGTTAGACTGTTAGCATAGCAGCAACATCAAGTTTGTTTAACATTTAATTGTTTGCATACTCTTTACATGATAAAGCTGTCACATCAACTTTGCTAACAGCTGATTGTTTGCATAATCCTTATATTGTAAAGCAATATCAAGTTTGTTAACATTTAATTGTTACAATAATCCTCACATTATGACGTTTTTAAACCTTTCTTGACTTTTGTGTATATAATTGAGTATCACCATTACATTTTTTAACTAATCCATGCCGTCGTGCAATTTTACCCATCACTGTTGCAGTTGCAAGATTATGCCGTTGTCCTCTCACACAGTGCAAGTTCAAAAGTTGCACAAAGTTTTTCAATCAAAACTTATTTCGAAATACTTTTGCTTCGGTATATGAAATAAAGCAATTTTTGTGTATGATTTCCATTGCTCCTCTCGCCCCCTCAACTAACTAAGAAGAAGTATTTTGTCTTTGTTTCAATTTTTAACAAGGAATTAGAAATAGAGTTTGCAAAATGCTGACAGATGAAATTAATTGTTAGATTTGAGTCCAACAAATTGTTAAGGAAAGAAATTTAGCAACTTGCTGCCTTAGAGGTTATGCGCATTAGGGTGAATATTTAGGGGATTTTTCAGCAGTAATGAATACAACATTATTAAAACTCATATCTGACTCTGTATTCGAAAAAAGTAAAGGCAACATTTTAGCAACTTGTTCCCTCTGAGGTTATTTATGTTAGGGTGAATTTTTAGAGTTTTTTGTACCTGAAATGCTGTACTCAATATAAAAACCCCCATCTAACGTTGATTTGGAAAATAGTAAAGGCAACATTTTAAAAACTTGCTCCCTTGGAGGATATGCACATTTGGGTGAATTTTTAGGGGGTTCTTCACTTGTAATGTTGTAGTCTTTATTAAAACTTATATCTGACACTGATTTGGAAAAAGCTCACCCCAGAAATGTCTTCAGTCTAAAAATGTCACCATGCCATTTGTAAATAAATCTATTTGTAAATCATTCTATTAAATATAGAAGCAAAATGGTCTTGAGCCAGGACAATATCCCAGTTCAAATCAAATATTTGTATATCTTAAAATTACAACTTCCAAGCATCTTCAAAAGAATTTTTTTGCACCAAAATAAAAAACAAATCCAATTTTCTATTCCCTTTTTGCAGTTGCTACAGTCGATTCTCAAGTTTGAAAATTTAGGGAAAAAACCTCACCCTAATACACATAATAGTCTATTTCATTTTGTTTCAAATATATTTTTCTTGTTTAGTTTTTTCTTACTTTGTATTGCTATAATTTCAGTTTGTTTTTGTTTATTTATTATCCACAAAACCCCCAAGTAAATACCATCAACCCCTCATAAATACTCCATTTGGAAGCTGATGTGTAACTAGACGAAACGACAAATGGGAAATATCTGTGGTTATGGTCACTTAATACATGGTGTCACCTCAATCAACTCAACACTGATAAACACACACACACAGAAATATTTAAACGCAAATCACTTAGCATCACTCTCACTCTAAACACCCTAATTCCATGCAAACCCCACCTGCAGATGTCACATCGCCAACACCACCACCACCACCATCATCATCGACATGCATCCATTAACTTTTAGTTCTACCTATTTAACATTTAATTTAAAGCCATTACTTTGTGGTCTCTTTATGGGATTATCAATTATTTAGTGAAATAGCGCGCGCATTAAAAGCTCTCGCCGCCGTAAGCCACATTATTAATTGTGGTCTTAAAATCGTATTATCTGTAGCTATCTCTGGATAAACGTATAAACTCTGCCTGCGCTCAGCCTAACGTCAAACAAAGCGCTTACACAATAAAACTATTATATTTATATTATCATCATCACCGTCATCATGCTGAATGGCATTGTCATCGTCATCATCAGCTTTTTGTTTAGTGTTTAGTCAAACATTTATCATTTGTTTGATACAAACAAATGTGTCAAAAAATAAATATTATAGATAAGAACTCAACTCCCTCCACATGCACTGAAAAAGTAGTGAGCCTAAAATATGAAATGTGTTTAGAAATAAGAAGACGATTAGATATGACATATGAGTAATAGCATGGGTCACAGTTATATGAAAAAAAAAAAAACAAAATATTTTCGAATCTTTATTAACAGGTATACTATGAAGGGAACTCGCCATCATAATCTGTAATATTTTTTTAGATAATTCGCTTTTTTTTTTGTTTTTGGGTCACACTGATATCCAGAAAGGCGTAACAATCAAAGATCGCAAATCAAGTTTTATATTGATTACACCATACGACAATTTTTAAATAAAAAAGTCGTTACATTTAAATGGAGACAATTGGCGTTTTCAGTTTTTCCTTTCCTCATCTTTTTGCCCCTTCAAAGAACTACAAATTTCGAAGAATAACATTTTTCAAAAAAAAAATATTTTAAACACTTATTCGTATACTCTGATATCGATGTAAGTATCAAAATAAAGAGGACAATATTTGTTAAGAATACTTCAAATTTCATGCTTCTATCCGTATTAGTTAAGCATTAACAACCACTGTAATTGCCCGCCTTACTTTATTCTGGTTATTCATGTTTTACTTTTTAAGGGGGGTAAAATTGAAATGGTTGGCAATGCTTAACTAATACAGATAGACGTATGCTATTGGAAACATTTTTTTACTAAATATTCTCCTCTTTAATTTGACTCTTTAACCGGTACCATAGGGCTCGAATAATTATATAAAATGTTTTTTTTTTTGAAAATTGTATCCATTGAAATTTTGTAATCATTTTAAATGAAAAACTAAAAACGCTTATTTACTCCATTTCCCATATATCATCCGGTTCAAGTGTAATATGGACTGTCGGGCGGTTTTATGGTACACTTGACTAAAATATGACAAAATCTAAAAATATTTTATATGTATGTATTTGGTTCATTTAATCTGTAACTTCTGCAATACTAGACCAATTTTTATGTATAGGGTGGCTGATGAATGATTCTACTTTAAGAATCTCAAATAACTTTCTGTTTAATTCATATAAATTATTTTTTCTTTGTTCATTTGACAACTGATGTATATCTATTAAAACTTTTTAACGGGTTTTAAAAATAATAGAATTTAAATGACACCCATAGTCTGTGACGCATGTGCAACATTCATTATTCATTAATTCCGGCAGAGTTGCAGTAAATCGTCTCAATTGCTGTTCGAATGCATTGCTTTAAATCATCCAAATTTTATTGATGTGCTTTATAAATTTCCTGTTGAAATAACCCCACAAGAAAAAGTTAGGTGCAGTGAGGTCAGGAGACTTTGGGGCCAATGAAATGTAGAGTCTATAGAAATCAGCTTATTAGGGAACTTTCGCAGCTATTCCCTCATAGCAGGACCTGGCTATGTGACAAGTCGCATCATACTGTTAAAACCACACAGTGTTGAAAGGGATTCACTTTCGATGCAGTTCTGCAAAGAAAAAATTCTTTAACAGCAGCATTAAGTAGCATGGTAGCAACATTCATCAGCCACCCTGTATTATGCCTTGTTGTGAAGGTAATTCAAATTATTCTTAAAATGTAAAATTGATATCGTATCGCTCCATTAATAAGTTTACTTTGATTTTCAAAAATATATATATATTTAATTTTTCACGAGGCACCTTTACATCCACAAATACTTACAAAAATTCTTGTATTTTATGGACCGGTGGAAACGTTGGTCCTTACGTTTTAAAAACATTTTCAACTGCGAGCGCTACACGTAAAGAACAAATGCATTATCACAAACGAAAAGTTAGACAAAAGAAAATTCGTTCGGGAATTCCTTTGTCGCAAAAGATTTTTGTTTATCCCAAACTCTATGAAACGTTTATGACAAACGGTTAGTGTGCTTATCGCAAACGTTTTATGTTTATCACAAACCCTGTGAAACATGTTATTTCTCGAAATGGGCCAGTCAGCGGTTGGCCATTATTATTTTCACTAAAATTATATGAAGTCATTGATTTAAATTTAAGACAGTTTTGTTCTAACCATACCTGACATATAGTCATGCAATTCTGAGTGGATGCAAATTTAACTTTCAGAAGACTCCGCCTTGTGGCCGCATATTACATTTAAATATTAATGCTACAATCTATGTAAATGAATATGAAAAGTTTGCTCATTGGTAATCACATCAATGGCTGTACCGATTTCGCTATATTTTTGCAAAATATTCGTAATACTCCGAGTAAGGTTTTTTATTTTGGAAATGTTATCTTGAATATTGGTAAATTTTTGATTGCGTTTTTTAACCTTTATTAATTCTACTTGGGAACATAGGGTATCTACAATGTTATTCCATCTAACTCTATCAATACATATTGTTCTACGTTCACGATTCAAACTATTGATACGAGTCATTCCATGTCAAGATGGACAGCAAAATTTCACATGACTCGGATTTTTCTGAAAATCTCAGGAAAGACTCTTCTTTAAAAAATAATGTATACGTGTCTTAAGGAAAAAAGTCTTAAAATTTTATTTGCAGAGTTATAGACATTGCAATTTCCACAAAAGTTAAAAATCCTGCTGACAAATGTATATTCAAATTCTTGTATATCGCAATAGGCAAAGCTCTATACCTTCAGTTGTACTCCTATAATCAATGAACATTTAATTATTTTTAATTTTTGTCTCGATTTATAAAAAAATGTACATCAATATTTTTCCCCAAAATCCACTAAAAGAATTCCACATATGTGTTCTATGTTCTCTGAAAATTTTACGCTGGAGATTCAATGGATTATATTTAAAAAATCAAAATAACATAAACGAAATATATAATAAAAATAATTAAAACAACATATTTGAAGCTGGCTTCAAAAGAATTAGCGGATGTTTGCGTCTAAAATTAATCATTAGTTTGTTTTATGCGTTCACCCAAAATATGTCGGCTTTATTAGTGATGGTGCAATGGAGATTGGTTCGAGTTTTGAATTACAGACCAACCAATCTGGACAAATACATACAAAACAATTGCTAGAAAATTATATATATTTTTAAATTAATTGTAAATAGAAAAAAATGTCTATTGAAAATGGCTTTGTTTATTCAGGAGCCAGACAACAAAATAAAATATATCACATATCAAAATTCTACTGTTTGACTGCGGGCAAAAATTAGTTAGTGAACAAATCGTCTTTCATAAAAATGACTGAATAAAAAAGTTTTAAAATCTTAGTTAAGATTGAGGTATAATCAAGTTCAAACCATGTCAAGGAAATTTTATTAAAAGGTATTCTGTGAACTTGTCATATTGAGAAAGTTAAAATTGCCCTTGATTTCTTGATTTTCTTTAATTATTTTTCCCATAAATTTTTCCCAGTGATCTTGATCAACTAAAGATTTCTTTAAAATTTTTATCAATTCCATCAATTCAATTTAATTTATGAATGAAGCGAGTTGGAAAAACCTCAATCAAATGGCACATGTGTTGCCTTGCCTGCCTGTCTGTCTGCCTCACATGTCAACATGCAATTCTCTGGCTCTGCCTAAAACACTTTATTTATTATATCGAACATTCCAATAAACAAGCCCGAAAATGTTTCATGTTGTTCTTGACAGATGTCGGTAACATTTAAATGTGACATTCTCAATCTTACCCACCCCATCCACTCACTCTGCCCGCAACAAAGTGTCGGTGATGCGTGCTTATGACAGTTTGCAACGTGTGTTACCCAGAAAAATTATCATCGCCATCATCACTGTCATCAGCAATCATAACAACATCATCGCTATCACCAGTCAGTTATAGTACTATCAGTCAAAATGACACACACACACACTCTTTAATATATGTGCATATGAATACAGTGAATTTGTTGATTAATGTATATCGCAAGGGCACACACACACGCTTGCAGACAACCGCCAGGACATCTGCACGAACATATAAATATTGAAAATACACCCACACTCACACGCACATATACAATAAATAAAGTAATAAGTTGATTTAGGCTATAGCCTTCGTGTGTCTACATGGATGAGAGCATGCCTTGGATGAATGTGTATTTGACAGCATGCATGTCGGTATGTTTTTCATACAGACATACATACATATGTATATGTATAAAAATGTATGTATTAGCATATTTATGCCTATATGACAATGACAAACAATAGCGTGATGATAGATGAAATCATTTGCTTGCTCTTTGTTCTCCACACAATTCCGGAAATTCGAAATATATCATTCACTTCACCCCCTCCCCCAATAACTAAAGGTACACAGTCAGATATGTGCGTTAGTGCATGTGACGTGATATGTATGCCAGATTTACACGTACTCGGAGAGACATCACTTGCCTCTCAACATTATGCATGTTATAAGTCAGTGTGTGTGTGTGTGTAGTTGCATAACATACATATCATCTGTCATCTGTGTATTGTGTGCCTATGCCTATGATTTGCGGGCATTGTGTATGTGGGTGGATGTTGCCAACTCTCAGAGCGGGAGAGTGAGTAGGGTGGCATTATGTTAACACATGTGTACACACTCACTAAATCACTTTGCCGAATATGCAAACATTTTGCCGAGTAATTAATGGTATTTTGTTCGTTGTTCGGAAAGGGGGGAGAGGGGGCTGCCTCGATTCTCGAGTTGAAAATCAAATGTCAATTGTTTGTTTAATTGTAACAATTTGCCAGGATTGTTTAATATATTCTGAATATGCTGTGGCTGGCGGATGCGGCGGATATGTGACAAGCACGTGACATTGTGCCGTGTTTATTTAGCCACAAACAAAGTGCCATGTTTAACTGTGTATGTGTGTGTGCGAGAGTACGTGAAGTTACAATTTGTGAAAAGAAACATCACGCAACTTGAATATTTATGGCTGTCCTTCACAAAAAATCTAAAAGAGAAAGATAACACATCAGCGAATTGGAAAAAAACTCACGTGTTCAAGATTGTGCTGTCGACTTTTTTCAAAGCTGAAAAATTAAATTTCTAATTTGGAAGAATCCAAAATCTGTAAATTAACAAAAAATACATTATGAAACTAATAAAGGGTGATTTTTTAAAAGCTATAGGAAAGTTAAAAAAAAACACATAAAATTCAGAAAAATACATGAAATCTTTATTTGAATCGATAGTACGGTCCATATAATTTAATCTTTGAAGATTATTTCATGCAAATGTTGACCTTGACTGCGCCTCAAATGGTCCATCCGCTTAGTCCAATTTTGGCATTTCCACGTTTTTGAGTAACAGAGGCCCAATTGCTGCGAACGGCGACGAATCGATAATTGATGGTCATCATTAACACTGACCGATACAGCTGCGATATTTTCTTCAGTTCGCACTCTACGTAAGCGTGTTGGTGGTTTAATGTCCAACAATGTAAATTTGGTGCGAAATTTAATCACAATAGCCGCTTCAGTGGGTCGATTAAACTGACCATAAAATGGAAGAAGCTCGCGATGAACTTTCTTAACAGAGCACGCATTTTGATAATAAAATTCAATAATTTGCAAGCGTTGTTCGTTTGTAAGACGATTCATGGTTAAATTATAGACCAAACTAAAGATGTTTGACAGTGAAACAAAATACGAAACGTGCGTCAGTTGTTTAAACCAGTGTTGCCAAACAGATAATAGCTAAAAAATCACCCTTTATAAAATTGATAAAAATGATATGAATCCGCAAACGTTTTTTGTCGAAAAAAGCAATCATCAACCCCTGAGAGTGCTAAAAACTGAATGAGAAGCGTTGTCTACCTCTTTTAGCGTTTTTGGTCCTTTACGTCGACGTAATGAAATCGTTTCCCTTATCTAGCGAACATGTTTCATATTCTGTCGCTTCGTTGATCTAACGAACTGCTTTCATTGATTCAGTGAAAAGGTTTCATAGAATATACTTTTTCAGGATCAGAAACAAGCAAGAGCAATTGATTTTATTCAGTTCAATTGGCAGTTTTATAAATTTATTAGGTAGTGTTTTATAGGATGTCAAAAAAATGCTTTGGTCATTTGGTCCCTACGCTTTTGCGAAAGTACCACTTCCTCTCTCACACAGTCGATAAAACGCGTATAACAACATCACTATAAAGATTTGAGAAAAAAATAATTATTAATTATAAAACAAAAATGTCTTAGTTTTTTTGTTTGTATTTTTTTTGGTCTGTAATCAATATTTGATTTGAACTGGGATATTGTCCTGGCTGAAGACCATTTTGCTCTATATTTAATAGAATGGAAATTTATTTACAAATGTCATACCATGATTTCGACCATGTCAAAATTCTTTTTAAGTGGCTTTGTAGCGTCTTTTCAACATCAAACCCGGCCTCTATAAGGAAATGATTCTCACAAACGAACGAGAAGCACAACTCACCGGTCGAATTTGCGTTTAAAAAATCGCACCAAGTAATAATGCACACATGCCATCCTACATTCATCTCATTGAGATGCATGTCTTTCATACAAAATCAAATTTTGCAAAAATATTCAATTCATATTTTTTGTTTACCGCGCTCTACCCACATTTTTTTTGCCGAAAACGATCGATCTTCAAACAAAAAAACATGGACGAATTTTAACCCTAGTAATTTCCTAGTATAAGTTTGCGTGTAATTTTGCTATATAAGCATAAAAAGCTTTATTCACAAGTTTGGCGCCTTTGGTGACCTCCACTGAAATTTACCGACAATTTTTTTCATAGAACATTTTATGCCCTTTGAAGGGACTTTCCTTGATTTTCTCGAAAAAGGGTCAAATTTATCTATAAAAAGTAAAGAGAGGAGCTAAAGGGTAAAGATCTTCCATAAAAGTCAAAAAATCTCATACAATATAATTCTGACAATAAGAACTCTCTCAGACAATGGCCCCTTCGACCAAAAAATTAAAACTTTGATCCATTGTAAAAAGAGACTCAGACCAGCTGGACTATAAGTTTATTCTACAAAATTTATTTACTCAACATTATTATTTCAGAATTATAGAGTCGCTATTCTGTTCCAATCAAAAAGTCTAAAGTTGTTGGACAGTGTAATCGTTTTGGTAATCAAAATCAAATATCTAATGTCATATTTTAAAGTAATTAAAATTATCTTCAGTATTAAGTACATTAAGTTATTAAAATTATTATTAAATTATATTAAAATTACAGACATTCAATCACTTCTATGAAAAAAAACGTAATTTCCTTGTGTTTTTTTTTTGAAACACCTACAAAATATTTTTAAGAGAAGTATACATACTCAAACTTTCGAATAAATTCAAGATTGTAATATTAAAAAAAGCAATTCCTACTGGAATTTAATCAATTTTGCATTTGTAATGGAATGAGTAATATTTAAAATTTCTACTTAAAGTTTTGTATAATCGATCATTAGGGATGTTTGCCGAAATGATTTGTTGAAAAATCATTTAATTTTAATTTTTCATGAACCCACTTTAGATGAATAATAATTGTCCAAGGATTAAACATCTTCAACTGGTGTTTTACAGTAAGGTCTTCAAGCTTTCAAGTCATTCCTTTTAAAATTTAAATTTGTGAACAATATTTTCCTTCAACTAATCTCGAACAAAACTACATACATTAATTTTATACACTTTTTAAAAAATTCAAATAAAAAGAATTGGAACAAATGGAAGAACGTTTTGTATACCAGATTAAAGTTCAAACTAAATTATAATGATAAATAAAATGAATTTTATGTTGTGCAAAAAATCATCTTTAAAATTTAAATATATAAAAATTAATTAATTCGTACTACTTCTCAGCTATTCAGAAAATATAGGAATATACAATTCCGAATACAAATGTATTTTTGAACAATATTTTCCTTCAACTACTTACGATCGAAACTAAAAAATCAAAATCAAAAAAGTATATTTGACTTACGAGTTTAAAATACACTTAATAAATTAAAATAAAATAAAATCGGAAAATCGGAGAAGAATTTTTATAATAGATTATAGTTCAAATTAATTATTACAAAAAATCACCGATTTTTGTTCTTTTATTCCCCTTAAAATTTAAATATAAAGGGTGATTTTTTAAGAGCTTGATAACTTTTTTTAAAAAAAAAAACGCATAAAATTTGCAAAATCTCATCGGTTCTTTATTTGAAACGTTAGATTGGTCCATGACATTTACTTTTTGAAGATAATTTCATTTAAATGTTGACCGTGGCTGCGTCTTAGGTGGTCCATCCGCTTAGTCCAATTTTGGCATTTCCACGTTTTTGAGTAACAGAGACCCAATTGGTGCGAACGGCGACGAATCGAAAATTGGTGGTCATCATTAACACTGGCCGATACAGCTGCGATATTTTCTTCAGTTCGCACTCTACGTAAGCGTGTTGGTGGTTTAATGTCCAACAATGTAAATTTGGTGCGAAATTTAGTCACAATAGCCCGAATAGCCGCTTCAGTGGGTCGATTAAACTGACCATAAAATGGAAGCGCGCAATGAACTTTCTTAACAGAGCACGCATTTTGATAATAAAATTCAATGATTTGCAAGCGTTGCTCGTTAGTAAGTCTATTCATGATGAAATGTCAAAGCATACTGAGCATCTTTCTCTTTGACACCATGTCTGAAATCCCACGTGATCTGTCAAATACTAATGCATGAAAATCCTAACCTCAAAAAAATCACTCTTTATAAATACTTATTAAAAATAATATTTTTAAAATTTAGAAAGAAAAAAAATCGTACTACTCCTCAGCTATTCAGAAAGTAGGAACATCCACTTCTGTCTACAAATGTATTTTAAGCAATATTTGCCTTCAACTCCCCACTCTCTAAAGTTTAAACAACAGTTTCTATGAAAAAATATTTGCGAATTTTTCTTAGTTGGACTACTTATTTGACCTTTTAAACGATACCAATTTTTATGGGTGGAAAATATGATAATTAAATTGTATAATCTTTGTAGATTTTATGATTATTGGTAGCCGGAGAATAACAAGTAAAGACGAAGTTAGTTTCCAATCATACAATAAAATGCTAGTATGGACATTAGGACAGGTCGATTTTTGCCACAAATCGTCAGACAAAAACGTAATCTATGAAAAATACGAAAATCAATTGATTGTTTTAGAATTTGAAGTCTATTTCTGCGGGCTAGGAATTCATCTTAGACCCATTGTTTCTTGGAGAAATGCTCTTAGAATTTTCCATACATTACCATTTGTCCTGACGATTTGTGACAAAAATCGACCTGCCCTAATCTCCAGCATTTTATTGTATGATTGGAAACGAACTTTATACAATTCAATATAGGCTCCATAACTTTATAAAAACATTTTTTCCAAAAGATATGAACTGTTTTAAATTCGCAATCGTTCGTATGCGAGTGCGAAAGTTGGCTAACAGACAGATTTACATTGCCTATATTAGACATGAATTAATGTTTTATATCTTCTTCAAATTAAAGGTAAGAATTTTTGAAAGTGTTTTTTATGTTGGTGTACATCCATATGTCAAACGGAGAACCATACTTCAAAGAAGATCTGTGATGCAATATTTCCATTTTATTGAGAATCCGTATCAAACATTAAAAATATAAGAACCTATACAAATAATTTAGCAACCAACATCAATATGCATCGCCTACGTACATCCTGTCATACGAGTATATAGTCCTAAACCCACATCCATTAATGTCCAGTGTGTGTTGTAAAGTACTTAATCCATGTCATTTACATGTCACCGTGTAATGTGTCCCCCACCCTCATACCGTAGCACGCAACCTCAACGTTCACCACAATGCTCCAATGAATGTCAAAAATTTGATTTAGACCAAATTAATTCAATTATGTTTGTCTTGCATTTGTAATCACCTCGTTACACGTGTACGCTTTGATCTTTAACTTAAACCGCACACACGCACACATAAATCACACACACACACACGTAAAAGCTTACCACATATACGCACTAAATTACTTATTCACTCCCACGTCCACACACAATCCTTACTCACTCACATCCACACACATTCACTCGCGCAATTTACAAATAAACCACAATCAACTCATTCCTTGATTTCAACTCTTCTCTTCCCCTCTTCTCCACCCCACACATCTCATTGGTATTCGCAGAGTGATTCCGAATGCAATTCATTGAATATGAACTCAACCGAAAATGAAGTTCCTGAAGTGGAATCGTCCAGCGAAATAATGGTCGATGACAACAAGCCCATAAATTCCAATGATGAGAGCTGGACAGATGTCAATTTGAACGAAGACGCCGGTGTGCAGGCCACCGCCACCGGCATCATCATGCCCGGCACGGGTGGTGATGGCAAATTGCGCGGCGACGATGGCGGCATGCATGCCGTTCATGCGGCCCACTTGCAACATGCTCAACATGGCGGTGTCAGCGAGAGGGGCGACAAACTCGATTCGGAAATATCGGTGGTCAGAGTGCCAGATGGTTATGCTAATGCGGCCGGTGCTTCCGGCAATGCCGGCAATGTTGGTGTACAGCGGGGATCGCGTCCCGACGATTTGCCCATGAAACCTCCATTGGTGGGCCAGCTGCCCATGACCACACCTTCGCGTGAGGCAAGTCTCACACAGAAGCTGGAGGTGGCCTTGGGGCCCGTTTGTCCCCTGCTGCGAGAGATTATGGTCGACTTTGCCCATTACTTGTCCAAGACATTGGTGGGCTCGCACGGTCAAGAGCTGCTGATGGAGGGCAAAGGCCTTACCACCTTCAAGAATTCCCATTCCGTTGTGGAGCTGGTCATGTTGCTGTGCTCGCAGGAGTGGCAGAACAGTTTGCAGAAGCATGCCGGCCTCGCTTTCATCGAACTGATTAACGAGGGCCGTCTCCTGTCGCACGCCATGAAGGATCATATTGTCCGAGTGGCCAATGAGGCGGAGTTCATTTTGAATCGCATGCGTGCCGATGATGTCCTCAAGCATGCCGACTTTGAATCACAATGTGCCCAGACCTTGTTGGAGCGCCGCGAGGAGGAACGCATGTGCGATCATTTGATTACGGCCGCCAGACGTAGAGACAATGTCATTGCCAGCCGCTTGCTGGAGAAGGTGCGCAATATCATGTGCAATCGCCACGGCGCCTGGGGCGATTCCAGCGGTGCCGTGCAGAAACAGACCTATTGGAAGTTGGATGCCTGGGAAGATGACGCACGCAGGCGTAAGCGCATGGTCCAAAATCCCCGCGGTTCGTCGCATCCTCAAGCCACCCTTAAAGCTGCCTTAGAAAATGGTGGTCCCGAAGACGCTATTCTACAGACGCGCGATGAATTCCACACCCAAATCGCTGTTAGCCGTGCTCACCAAGCTACCCAACACACTGCCGATTTACTCGACGATGCCGAGTTGCTGATAGAAGATCGCGAACTGGATTTGGATCTGACCGGACCTGTAAATATTAGCACGAAAGCTAAACTCATAGCGCCCGGCTTGGTGGCCCCCGGCACTGTGTCCATAACCAGCACCGAGATGTTCTTCGAAGTCGACGAAGACCATCCCGAATTCCAGAAGATCGAACCCGAAGTCCTCAAATATTGTGATCATTTACACGGCAAGTGGTACTTCTCCGAAGTGAGAGCCATATTCTCACGCCGCTATTTGCTGCAAAACGTTGCCTTGGAAATCTTTTTGGCCTCACGCACCTCCATACTGTTCGCCTTCCCCGATCAGCATACGGTGAAGAAGGTGATCAAGGCCCTGCCCCGTGTGGGCGTGGGCATCAAGTATGGCATACCACAGACCAGACGAGCTTCGATGATGTCGCCACGTCAGTTGATGCGTAACTCGAACATGACACAGAAATGGCAGCGTCGCGAAATTTCCAACTTTGAATATCTAATGTTCCTTAATACAATAGCAGGTCGCACATACAACGATTTAAATCAATACCCCATATTCCCCTGGGTCTTGACCAACTACGAAACCAAAGATTTGGATCTGAGCCTACCGTCGAACTATCGCGATCTGTCCAAGCCCATAGGCGCCTTGAACCCCTCGCGTAGAGCTTACTTCGAGGAACGCTACGAGTCATGGGAAAGTGATACGATACCTCCATTCCACTACGGCACACATTATTCCACCGCTAGCTTTACTCTCAACTGGTTGGTTAGAGTAGAACCCTTCACCACAATGTTCCTGGCCTTACAAGGAGGAAAATTCGATTACCCGGATCGTTTGTTCTCCTCCGTCAATCTGTCGTGGAAGAACTGTCAGCGCGACACCTCCGACGTCAAAGAACTCATACCCGAGTGGTATTTCCTGCCGGAAATGTTCTACAACTCATCCGGCTACCGGTTGGGTCATCGCGAAGATGGAGCGTTAGTTAATGATATCGAGCTGCCTCCGTGGGCCAAGACCCCCGAAGAGTTTGTGCGCATCAACCGCATGGCTTTAGAATCGGAATTCGTCTCGTGCCAATTGCATCAATGGATCGATTTGATCTTCGGCTACAAACAGCGAGGACCCGAAGCTGTGCGGGCCACCAACGTCTTCTACTATCTGACCTACGAGGGCAGTGTAGATTTGGATGGCATAGCCGATCCCGTTATGCGAGAAGCGGTGGAGAATCAAATCAGAAACTTTGGCCAAACCCCCAGCCAATTGTTGATGGAGCCCCATCCTCCGCGTAGCTCGGCCATGCACCTGTCGCCGATGATGTTCAGTGCCATGCCCGACGATTTGTGTCAAATATTGAAATTCTATCAGAATTCTCCCATCATTCATATATCGGCCAATACGTATCCTCAGCTGTCGCTGCCTTCAGTGGTGACCGTAACGGCGGGCCATCAGTTCGCGGTCAACCGATGGAATTGTAATTATACTGCCTCCGTCCAGAGTCCCAGCTATGCGGATTCGAATCAACAACAGGGCGCAGTCAAGCCTTTGGCCATCGATCCAGTTTTAAGTGAGTATTTAATGAGATGAAATCATGAATTTTGTATTTGATAATTATGAAAGACCCCTAGAGCTTGACAACCATTTAATTCAAATTATTAATTGAAATTATCTTCTCTTCCTTACTCCACTTCTCTCGATTTAGCCGCTGCTCAAAATACCACCCACAACAATCCCATGAATCGCCGACATTTGGGTGATAACTTCAGCCAAATGTTAAAGATCCGCTCGAATTGTTTCGTAGTCACCGTGGATAGTCGTTTCTTAATAGCTTGCGGATTCTGGGACAATAGTTTCCGAGTCTTCAACACCGAATCGGGTAAGTGTAGGCAATTATTTGCATCCTTAGCGTTCTACAAAGTCCCCCTTCCCTATTTATCTCTCATTTTAGCTAAAATTGTCCAAATTGTATTCGGCCATTTCGGTGTGGTGACCTGTTTGGCTCGTTCCGAGTGCAATATAACCTCGGATTGTTATATAGCCTCGGGTTCGGCAGATTGTACTGTTCTACTGTGGCACTGGAATGCTCGCACTCAGAGCATTGTGGGCGAAGGAGACGTGCCAACACCCCGGGCAACTCTTACGGGGCACGAACAGGCTGTTACTTCGGTTGTGATTAGTGCTGAGCTGGGTTTGGTCGTATCGGGATCGACAAGTAAGTTTCGCAAAGGGTTTTCTAATTGGGGTTCCTTCACCCCGTTGTCATGGACTCCTTACTAAAACCTTTATTTGGTTTTCTTTTCTTACATTTCTGTTCTATAGATGGTCCAGTTCTTATTCACACTACATTTGGCGATCTGTTGCGTTCTCTGGACGCACCCATGGATTTCCATTCACCCGAACTGATTGCCATGTCCCGAGAGGGTTTCATCGTTGTCAACTATGACAAGGGCAATGTAGCAGCTTATACCATCAACGGCAAAGAGCTTAGACATGAAACACACAATGATAATCTGCAGGTAAATAAACTGTTTGCTCTCATAAATGTTGTTATTCTCTCTCTCCCAAAATCTTAAGCTAATATATCCTACTCTTTCGTATAACATAATAACTAATGTTAACTTTGTTTTCTTGCTCTCTTCTTCTCGTTTACAGTGCATGCTTCTATCACGTGACGGTGAATATTTGATGACAGCTGGTGACCGGGGTATCGTTGAAGTTTGGCGTACATTCAACTTGGCACCACTGTATGCCTTCCCAGCCTGCAATGCGGGTATACGATCTTTGGCTCTGACACATGATCAAAAGTAAGTGAAATAATTTTTTTACAAAAAAAAATCAAAAAATAAAAAGCGAAAAAATTAAAAAAATATAAAAATATAAAAATATAAATACATAAAAATATAAAAATATAAAAATATAAATACATAAAAATAAAAAAATATATAAAAATATAAAACTATAAAAATATAAAAATATAAAAATATAAAAATATAAAAATATAAAAATATAAAAATATAAAAATATAAAAATATAAAAATATAAAAATATAAAAATATAAAAATATAAAAATATAAAAATATAAAAATATAAAAATATAAAAATATAAAAATATAAAAATATAAAAATATAAAAATATAAAAATATAAAAATATAAAAATATAAAAATATAAAAATATAAAAATATAAAAATATAAAAATATAAAAATATAAAAATATAAAAATATAAAAATATAAAAATATAAAAATATAAAAATATAAAAATATAAAAATATAAAAATATAAAAATATAAAAATATAAAAATATAAAAATATAAAAATATAAAAATATAAAAATATAAAAATATAAAAATATAAAAATATAAAAATATAAAAATATAAAAATATAAAAATATAAAAATATAAAAATATAAAAATATAAAAATATAAAAATATAAAAATATAAAAATATAAAAATATAAAAATATAAAAATATAAAAATATAAAAATATAAAAATATAAAAATATAAAAATATAAAAATATAAAAATATAAAAATATAAAAATATAAAAATATAAAAATATAAAAATATAAAAATATAAAAATATAAAAATATAAAAATATAAAAATATAAAAATATAAAAATATAAAAATATAAAAATATAAAAATATAAAAATATAAAAATATAAAAATATAAAAATATAAAAATATAAAAATATAAAAATATAAAAATATAAAAATATAAAAATATAAAAATATAAAAATATAAAAATATAAAAATATAAAAATATAAAAATATAAAAATATAAAAATATAAAAATATAAAAATATAAAAATATAAAAATATAAAAATATAAAAATATAAAAATATAAAAATATAAAAATATAAAAATATAAAAATATAAAAATATAAAAATATAAAAATATAAAAATATAAAAATATAAAAATATAAAAATATAAAAATATAAAAATATAAAAATATAAAAATATAAAAATATAAAAATATAAAAATATAAAAATATAAAAATATAAAAATATAAAAATATAAAAATATAAAAATATAAAAATATAAAAATATAAAAATATAAAAATATAAAAATATAAAAATATAAAAATATAAAAATATAAAAATATAAAAATATAAAAATATAAAAATATAAAAATATAAAAATATAAAAATATAAAAATATAAAAATATAAAAATATAAAAATATAAAAATATAAAAATATAAAAATATAAAAATATAAAAATATAAAAATATAAAAATATAAAAATATAAAAATATAAAAATATAAAAATATAAAAATATAAAAATATAAAAATATAAAAATATAAAAATATAAAAATATAAAAATATAAAAATATAAAAATATAAAAATATAAAAATATAAAAATATAAAAATATAAAAATATAAAAATATAAAAATATAAAAATATAAAAATATAAAAATATAAAAATATAAAAATATAAAAATATAAAAATATAAAAATATAAAAATATAAAAATATAAAAATATAAAAATATAAAAATATAAAAATATAAAAATATAAAAATATAAAAATATAAAAATATAAAAATATAAAAATATAAAAATATAAAAATATAAAAATATAAAAATATAAAAATATAAAAATATAAAAATATAAAAATATAAAAATATAAAAATATAAAAATATAAAAATATAAAAATATAAAAATATAAAAATATAAAAATATAAAAATATAAAAATATAAAAATATAAAAATATAAAATATAAAAATATAAAAATATAAAAATATAAAAATATAAAAATATAAAAATATAAAAATATAAAAATATAAAAATATAAAAATATAAAAATATAAAAATATAAAAATATAAAAATATAAAAATATAAAAATATAAAAATATAAAAATATAAAAATATAAAAATATAAAAATATAAAAATATAAAAATATAAAAATATAAAAATATAAAAATATAAAAATATAAAAATATAAAAATATAAAAATATAAAAATATAAAAATATAAAAATATAAAAATATAAAAATATAAAAATATAAAAATATAAAAATATAAAAATATAAAAATATAAAAATATAAAAATATAAAAATATAAAAATATAAAAATATAAAAATATAAAAATATAAAAATATAAAAATATAAAAATATAAAAATATAAAAATATAAAAATATAAAAATATAAAAATATAAAAATATAAAAATATAAAAATATAAAAATATAAAAATATAAAAATATAAAAATATAAAAATATAAAAATATAAAAATATAAAAATATAAAAATATAAAAATATAAAAATATAAAAATATAAAAATATAAAAATATAAAATATAAAAATATAAAAATATAAAAATATAAAAATATAAAAATATAAAAATATAAAAATATAAAAATATAAAAATATAAAAATATAAAAATATAAAAATATAAAAATATAAAAATATAAAAATATAAAAATATAAAAATATAAAAATATAAAAATATAAAAATATAAAAATATAAAAATATAAAAATATAAAAATATAAAAATATAAAAATATAAAAATATAAAAATATAAAAATATAAAAATATAAAAATATAAAAATATAAAAATATAAAAATATAAAAATATAAAAATATAAAAATATAAAAATATAAAAATATAAAAATATAAAAATATAAAAATATAAAAATATAAAAATATAAAAATATAAAAATATAAAAATATAAAAATATAAAAATATAAAAATATAAAAATATAAAAATATAAAAATATAAAAATATAAAAATATAAAAATATAAAAATATAAAAATATAAAAATATAAAAATATAAAAATATAAAAATATAAAAATATAAAAATATAAAAATATAAAAATATAAAAATATAAAAATATAAAAATATAAAAATATAAAAATATAAAAATATAAAAATATAAAAATATAAAAATATAAAAATATAAAAATATAAAAATATAAAAATATAAAAATATAAAAATATAAAAATATAAAAATATAAAAATATAAAAATATAAAAATATAAAAATATAAAAATATAAAAATATAAAAATATAAAAATATAAGAATATAAGAATATAAAAATATAAAAATATAAAAATATAAAAATATAAAAATATAAAAATATAAAAATATAAAAATATAAAAATATAAAAAAATTAAATATAAAAATATAAAAATATAAAAATATAAAAATATAAAAATATAAAAATATAAAAATATAAAAATATAAAAATATAAAAATATAAAAATATAAAAATATAAAAATATAAAAATATAAAAATATAAAAATATAAAAATATAAAAATTAGATATTTAAAAACTAAAAATTTTACAAATATAATAATTTAAAAATTTAATGATTAAAAAAATAAAAATTAAAAATTTTAAAATTAAAAAAAGAAAAAAGAAAAGATATATTTTTTTAATTTTTATCTTAATTATTTTAATTAAAATATTAAAAAAAGTAAAGACGTGAAAACATTAAAATGTAAATAAAATTAAGTAAAAATAAAAATGATAAAGTAAGTATAGAAGAATTTCGGATTTCGATCCCATAATGCCCGATATTTTCCATAAACAGTTTAATGATTTTCCAACTTTTATATAATTAACAGATTTATAAATGTTGTTTATGGGCTATTATGGGGGGGATATTTTCCATAAACAGTTTAATGATTTTCCAACTTTAATATAATTAACTTTAATATAATTGTTTATGAGCTATTAGGGGGGAAAGATAGACACATACGGTATATTATTTTGCACAGTGTGGCTTTTAGCCTTTTTCGTTGCAAAAATCATAACTTCTGAACAATTGCAAATTATAAAATCAAAAAATTATAAAATATAAATTAAAAAATATTAAAAGTAAACAAAATAAAATTAAAAAATAATAATAAATTAAACAAAATAAAATAAAAATTAAAAATTTTAAAAGTAAAAAAAAATAATAAATTAAACATAATAAAATTAAAATTAAAAATGTAATTGGTTAAAACCCAAAAATTAAAATAAAATAAATAAAAAGTTAGACACAAACATACGAAATATTATTGTGCACCGTGGCACACTGTGACTTTTAGACTTTTTCATTGAAAAAATCATAACATAAAATCATAACATAAAATCATAACAAGTGCAAAGAAATTAAAAGTTAAGAAAAATAAAATTAAAAAAAAAAACTAAAAAATTTAAAAAATAAAAATAATAAATTAAAAAATAGAAACTTTAAAGTTAAAAATCAAAAAAATAAAAATTAAATTATTAAAAAATATAGGAAAAATAAAAAGTATAAATAAAATGATAAAGTATAGCAGAATTTTTGATTTCGATCCCATAATGCCCGACATTTTTTAAATGATTTTAAGATTTTCAAAACTTTAATATAATCTGCAGATTTATAAATGTTGTTTGCGGGATACTAGGGGGAAAGTTAGACACAAACATACGAAATATTTTTTTGTACCGCGGTATACTGTAATCATAATCATAACTTCTGAACAAGTGCAAATTTTAAAATTATAGAATTTCAAAATTATAAATTAAAAAATAAAAAATAAATAAAAATTTAAAAATTAAATGTTAAAAAATAAAATTTAAAGAACTAATAAGATAAAAAAATAAAAATAAAAAAATAAAAAATAGAAAATAAATTTAAATAATAAAATATAAAAAATAAAAATTAAATTATTAAAAAATAAAGAATAAAAACATAAGAAAAAAAATAAATAAAATGATAAAGTATAGAAGAATTTTGGATTTCGATCCCGTAATGCCCAATATTTTCTATAAACAATTTTAAGATTATTAAAATTAAAAAATAAATAAAAATTTAAAACATAAAATATAAAATTTAAAAAAACTAGTAATTTTAAAAAATAAAAATAATAATAAAAAAATAGAAAATAGAAAAAATAAATTTAAAAAATAAAATATAAAAATACAAAATAAAAACATAAGAAATATAAATAAAATGATAAAGTATACAAGAATTTTGGATTTCGATCCCACAATACCCGATATTTTCTATAAACAATTTTAAGATTTTTGAACTTTTATATAATCAGCTGATTTTCATACACTGTTTGTGAGCTATTAGGGGGAAAATAAAAGCAAAAAATAAATAAAATTAAAAAAATAAAAATAATAAATTAAAAAAGTAAAAATCATAAAATTAGAAAGGCAAATAATTAAGAAATAAAAAATAATTAAAAAGTCATAAAATAAATAACAATTAATAAAAACGTAAAAAACAGTAATGAAAAATTAAGTTATAGCAAAATTTCGAAGAAATATTTAAAAACTGTACTAAAATAATATAATGTCCGATATTTTCGATAAATAATTTTAAGATTTTTTAACTTTTATATAACCATCTGATATGCGAGCTAATAGGGTGAAAAGTTAGACACAAACATACGGAATATTATTTGGTGACTTTTAGACTTTCTCGTTGCCAAAAATCATAACTTCTGAACTAGTGCAGATATTTAGAAATTTAAAAAATGTGACAAAATGGTAATCATAAGATTTAAAATTAGAGACTGGGCTTACTGTGAGCTTTAAAAGAAAATAATCAACTTTGAGGGTCCGTTAAAGCCACAATGTTTCTTCGTATTTTTTTGAAAGGGTTTTCGGATTTTTTATTCTCCATCAATTGTTATTTTTAGTTTTTTCTAGTACAATATAATTAATTAGTACAAATATTAAGTAGAAAATAATCAACTTTAGGAGGCCATATAAGGCGCACTGTTTCTTTGATTTTGAAAAAATTCTCGGATTTTTGATTCATAACAATATCCAATTATTAATTTTACTAGAAGCTTTTCAAAGTTTTCAATTTTGCCACATGTTCCAGACAAAGGAACTATGGTCTCATACCACTGTGGGGGAAGTTAGTCAATTTGAGTTTTGGCTTCACTAAATATGTTTCTCTTAATTTACATGAATAATTCCTTTGAAAAACAAAAATTTCGATTTCTAAGTCAAAATTTAAAAACATGAATTCACGAAAAATCCAGTGATTTGAAAGCACCTTGAAAATTATCACAAGACTCTATAGGAGACTTCTGTTATGAATCTTGTTATCTTTTGCTTTCTTTAGTATTTTTTTAATTCAAAATTACTAATTTTATATTTTTCCGTTTTTTTTTTGTGATATTTTCAGATATTTACTGGCTGGTCTCTCCACTGGCTCCATAGTTGTATTCCACATCGATTTCAATCGCTGGCATCACGAGTACCAACAACGTTATTAAGCGTAGCCAACTGGTGATGGTGATGAATGACTTCGGTGACCGAGTCACAACCCCGATCGAACTTAACAAACAACATTCCAACAACTAGAATTACGGCCAACAACAAGGCCAAAACCGAAAATCAAACCTAAAGCGACAACAAACAAGTCAACGTGTAACGTAAACGATGACGTTTAAACTGAAACCAAAACTATAGCAAAACAAACAACAACACAAAGTAAGTTTGTTTTGTATGACAAAAGAATGTTTTCTTGCTTTTAGTTAAAGAATAACAATAACAACAACAAAATAAAAACAAAACTATGTATGTTTTTATGAGAGTCACACACACACACACTATTAGTAAGATTTAGATACTTACTGATATTTAGTTTTTAGGTTAGACAAATACCGAAATAAAAACAAATCCTACAAACACACACACACATACTCTCGTACTCGTACTCAGCCAACAGACAGCAAATTGAAATTCAAATTTATTTTGGCAAAAACCCTACGAAACGATTACAAATACTTGAGGGTCCTTAGAGCGGCTCTTTAAGCAATTGAAGAGGAAGAAAAAACAACAACAACAAAGCATAGTAATGTTAAATAATGTTTTAGATATCGTTTAACTTTGTACACAGACAGAAAAAAAGAAAAATCGTTTAAAAAAGGCAAAGTAGATGAAAAACAAAAGCATTTTTCATAGATTAGAAAGAGTTACCGAAAAAAACCAACAACACACACACTCACTCACATACAAATCAAATGAAATATTTTTAACAAAACGCCAGAAATTTACGAAAAAGACAAAATAAAACAAAACAAAACAGCAACTGCAACTAAGTGGCCAAAAGAGAACGTACTAAAGTAGTATTAATTTTACAAAAGAAAATAATTGAAAAAAAAGAAAATATTTAAAATAAATTAAAAGAAACGTGTTAAACAGCATTTAGAGTTACAAAGAACACAACAGCAACAGAAGGATGATATGCAAATGAAAACCTCCTTTGGCTTAGTCTACGCTCTGCAAGGCGGGCTACTGCTACTACTCCCCCTACTCCTCCTTCTCTACTCCTCTCCTCTAAATATTGAAATATGAAAATTAAAGAAAAACACTTAATTTTTTATACATTAACAAAGTAAATGAAATGAAATGAAAAAACGCGTAAGAAAAACAGATCATAAATTATATACATATATACACATACAAACAAACACCGACACACACACCCAACCCGTACATCAACTTTTTGTATATATTACGTATAAAACCAACAAAATTATATAGAAAACCAAGCACATTTTTATTATAAACAAAAAAAAACAAGTAAAAGAAAAAACGAAAATTCAAATCTTGGCCAGAGCCTATTCCTACGTTCTAAGGCAACCCAGCCATATTTCTTTACGTCCCCTGCCGGAAATCTGAAGAACACCGAAATGAAAAACGAAAATTAAAAAAATACAATTAAACTTAACTTTCCATGTTTTCTCAGTGCAAAACGTCCATTAATTTAAATATATATTAATTAATTTAAATAATTATTTAAATTATTTTATTTTTTCGGACTAACTCCCTCCCAGAAAAAAACATTTAATTTTCTATAAACTGTCTCTGAGACTTTGTTTCCTGCATTGTGAATTGTTTGTTTTTATGTCCTTGACACACCGCCCTTAACTTGTGTATCGTAAGCCCTCCATTAAAAGGGGTGAAATGTCGCCCCCCCCCCTGAAACATTATTTCTATGTCGTCTCTACTACTCTACTCCATATATGTATAGGTATATGTATCTGTATCGTATTTATATGTATGTATGTTTGTCCACGCCCCCACCCCCTCCCTCTACACACATATATATGTATGTCGTCATCGTTATTATTGAAATCCTTATGAAATTGGTTGTTTTCACTTTTATTCCTATTTAACATTAAAAAAATGAAAAAACTAAAAAAAGTCGTAAATCACTTTGTGTGTTGTAGCATAAAACTTGTGTCTATAGTCAGATTTCTTTTAATTTGTTTTCTCTATAATTTAGTTAAATCTTTAAGAGCATTAACAACAACAACAACCACAAAACCAATCAACCAGCCCGAGTAATATTTAGTATGTACTTAAATAGCTAAGCAAACAATCATTAAGCAGAAAGAAAAAAAAATAAAAATAAAAGAATATTTTTAGGTAAAGGAAAATGCAGATTTAATCTTCTTTTTATTTTATTTTATTATGTACTTGCATTGTAGGAATCCTACAATATAGTTATATAGCATATACCCAATGAAAGCAGACATTTGTCGTAATTATTTAGTTATAATAGTGAGTTGTGGTAGTATCAATAATTGGCAGCTGGAGGAGAAATTTTTCCAAAAAAAAAATTATTCCAAAAAAAAAATCGGCAAAGTTGTGAACCCCCAACAAAATATATTCATATTTTAAACACTGTCATGAGTTTACATTTCAATAAAAAAAAACTTGGCATCACTGCCGTGACCCGGACACAATGAGTATGAGATACGTACATTTTTCAGAAATTTTTAGAAGATAGTAATTCTATGGCAACATTCCCAGGTCTAAAAATGTAATATGGAGATGATAAGCATTTGGGAATATTTCTCATCCACATAAATTTCGATACACTATCGGCAACAGATAGAACTTGCTCAAAACATTTATTTACTAAACTTGGCTAAAATATATGGCCAAAGAAAATATAGATATATGCTAAACACTTTGGCATAAAAATCACCTAATTATTTGTACTTCTGGTTAAGTTAATTGACCAAACTTGGCAGCACCATTGCGAGGAGAAATTTATAACCCTCAAACAAAATAAATTTCGCATGAAAGTTGAATTGTTGAATCCAAACTTGCTGCAATCTACGATAACCAAAAAATAATATAAACTTGACATCATTGTTGCGTCATGAGAAACGTAAAATAGTCGACACATTTCAGAACTTTTCATAATATAATCATAAGTTAATGAGAAAAACACATCATGTTGCCAGGAAACGTTTTGCCACTAAATTTGGCAGCACTGTCCAGCAAAAAATGTATTGTGGACAAGATAAACATTTTGGAATAATATTCATATATTTAATCATATTCGAGGGATATTGGTCGAAAACAGTTGACGTCATTATCGTAATTTTCATGAAGAAAAATAAACGATTTTCTTTTTTTTTTTCAAATAAACATGACCAAACTTCAAATTTTAAACATCATGCTACCACATGTGCCCTTAATTGTTATGTGGCTTCAACTTGGCTTCACTATCCGGTCAGGGATACAGAATTTTCTAAACATTTCAGAACTTTTTATAAGATAATCATATTTTATATGAAACTCACTTCATGTTGCCAAGAAACGTTACGCTCAACGTTTTCCCATTAAACTTGGCAGCACCATTTCCGAATATTAGTCATAAAATTAATTAAATGAAAGAAACATGAAGATAACTTTATGGTTCCCCGGGTTTCCGTGACAAATCTCCAAACAAAATAATATGTATACTTCAAACACTACTGAATTCTATCTCTCCATAATCTGCATTTTTTAAAGCCAAAATGACAAGAAGAACTTGTCACGGAGACAGAGTGGTTCGTTTACACCTTTTTATATGCCACTAATCCGGTGTAGAAACATTTTGAGACCATGGCCAAAAAATGTTACTGACTTGCCCAATGAAGTTTTTTTAAATATTTATATATCCTTTTCGAAAATTAAATTTTTGAAATATTTGTTTGCTCGTTAAACAACTAAGATACTTAACAAGGGGGCATTTTGATTAACAATGGATTTGTATTAAATTGATCTGAATGAAAAATCAAGTTGTATGTGGTTGGTAACAACAACTTTTTTGATAAGCTAAACTAAGTTCGAATTCTTAGTTAGCAAGTCCAATTAAACACATCAATTAACCATCTTCGTCTTGATTAATATGGCAGCACTGTCACAGGGAGGAAAATAACTTATTTCCCAATATCCCATTAAACTTGACAAATGTGTAGCATCCCTCGGAAATGGTCCTTGTTATTTGAAACACCTGCGAATTTGTCAAATATATTTCGAGACCTATTTACAATATAAAGTTGTAATTTAGAGAATATTTATCATTTGAAATCTTCAATTGAGCCTTGCGTTCGAAAGTGACGTTTACACTCAATGAAAGTCAGATTATGAGAAGAAACATAAAAAATCAGCAGTAAATGATGCCATATTTTACAGAAAAATATTTACAGAACTTTAATTAAAGTCTAAGTTGTACGATACATATTTAAGTGTAAACTTCCCTTGAGGCAACAATTTGTATAGAAACTGAAGCGAGCTTTCACGTTGCCTTTTGTGTGATATGGATGGTAAATCTCTAAATAGTGAATTACTTAGGTTTCTGTTCTGATTCGGATTTGATTCCAATCTTTTCTATTCTCTTCTCAATAATATACAAAGAATATATCTATATTGGTTTTATATGCGTTTTTAGCGTTTTATCCATGTAGGCTCGTTTACACTGTACTATTTTAATTTAATTTTTCTCAAAATCTCGACATTTTATTGTTTTTGTTCGATCAGACTACGTCTAAAACTTCAAGATGTACGACGCATCATAAGTGTAAACTCCCCTTGAGACAATGAAAACCTCCCTCACAAACTAGTCGATACGTAGCAACTAACTTAGATAGCTGTTCTGATTTGGATTTCATTCCAAAGTAGAAAAGAATATACAATATATCGTTTATAGGCTGGTTTACACACATGTCTGGCAGTTTTGCTCTAACAAGTTCAACAATTGGCCGTTTTTGTTCGATCAGACTGCAATTGACGACCAGGTGTCTTTACTCTAAACAATTGGCGATCAAGTGGTATGAACGAGCCTTAGCTCGTTCGGACTCCCACAGTCCGATTAAGACCCATCTTTCGGAAAAAATTTACTGCCTATTCAACATTCTAGGTTTCTCATTCAACAATTAAATTGCCATCATACAAATGTTGTGTGCGTATGGCAACACTACTGATAAATATCAGTCCGAAATCGTAATCAAATGGCAAGGCTGTAGCTTACACAGCTGTTCAGTTTATCTATGTGTGAATTGAAAACTGTAGAAAGCAGGAGTTTCAAGGAAAAATCTTATTTAACGAAACTTTTAAAATTTAAAGAAGAGAATAGTAAATCAAATGTAACATCCCCAATTAAAATATGTCAATAGAAATTTGGTCAAAATTAATTTCCATTCATTTTCTAATTTAAAAATTAATTCTTAGAATTTAAAATTTTCCGAAGACCTGGGCGTTTATCTTATTAACGAAATCTTATTAATTATTAATCTTATTTAATGAAACTTTTAAAATTTAAAGAAGAGAATAGTAAATCAAATGTAACATCCCCAATTAAAATATGTCAATAGAAATTTGGTCAAAATTAATTTCCATTCATTTTCTAATTTAAAAATTAATTCTTAGAATTTAAAATTTTCCGAAGACCTGGGCGTTTAACTATAAATCATTCTCCTGATGTTGACTGAAGTTACAATCTAATAGAGTAATTTTCAATATTTTTTCGAATAAAAATATTTCAATAGAAGATATGTCAAAAATGCTTCATCTTTTAAATAAAAAAAAACATTTCTTGGAATTTGCAAATTTCCGATGACCTGAGCGTCGTCGCTTTAAATACAAATCGTTCTCCAGATGTCGACTGAAGTTACAATCTAATAGAGAAATTTTCAATATTTTTTAGGGTATGTTATGTTACTTTTACTGAGTGTAACGTTACGTTACACAAAAGAACTCGATTTTCCTCCCGTCATCTTTCTGTTGTTGATATTAACCACAAATCGCCGATGTAATGCTTTCACAAACCCCACTTGTTTTAAACTTTGTTGGCAATTTCCTCAGCAATTCTGTCCCCCCCAACACACTTTTGCAAAAAGTCATTAGCATAAAATATATATTTTATTATGGTCATTATTACAATTATAACTATATTAACTATTTTATAACACTTTTTGTTGGTTCTTGGCGATCTGTTTAAATATTAAAAACCAAAATAAATAAATTCGTTGCACAAAAGAAGCGGCAATAGCAGCCGCCCCCCGCCCCAAGCAAAACAGAAAGCAGCGATAATTGAAGTAAATTTTATAAAACATTCAATGTATTTATGAAATACATTAAAAAAAAATCCCCCAAAAATACAAATATAAATAAATATGAAACAAAAAAAAAATAAAATAAAAATTAAAAAGAAAAACATGTTTTTTTGAACGTAATTACAACTATTCTGTCCACATTGCAATTGTTTATTAATCATTATTAAGCTTAATGGGAAAAAATAATCCACAAAAAAAGTAAAAAAAAATATTTTTATGTAAATAAGTCGAAAGAAAATAAAATTAAATGAAAAAAATATTATAAATATATATATAAGAAGCTAAGAGGTGAAGGGTTTGTTTTAAAGTAATTCACATACACACAGAGAAAAAAAATGAAAAAAAAAAATAAAAAGTAAATTAAATTATTTTTTAATGTAAATATAGCTTAAACAACTATGGCAAACGTAAATTAAAGAAAACGAGAAAACAAAAACAACTTATAAGAAATTTAAGTACTTAAATATGCCTAAATGGATAAAACAAACACTTATGTTTTGTTTCCTATTTCTTTTCGATTTTGTTTATTTTTATTCAAAAATTATCAAACGTAAAGAAAATGAGAGAGTAAAACAAACAAAACAGCAAACAAAATTTTATAAAGAAATACAAACAAATAAAGAAATAAACATAAAGTTGCCTAACAAAACATTTTTATTATGGCTGAAGAATAGCATTATGAAAACACACACAAACACGCAAACTAATGAAACAGAAAATAGCGAAAACGCATTCTTAACAAAACAAATAAACTAACCAGAAATCAAACTTAAAAAAAAAACATGTAATAAAATCCAGCAACTACAAAAACCGTAAATGCAAATTTCATTACACACACACATTGCCCATAAAATTACCTACCAAAAAAAAAGGAAAACAAAAAAATAAAATTTTACATAGATTTTAAATTTAAGCTTTTTTTGCTGCAGAAAAAAAATACACAAAAAAATCTCCAAAAAATATATTTTGTCAATCATGTTAAATATTTACTAAAAAGAAAATAAAATTACGAAGATTAAAACAAAAAAAGAACTTTTTAAATTTAAATTTAAAACCGCTAAAACACTCACACCAAACGAAAGCCAAACACAACTCGCCTCCACCCCACTCCCCCTCCAACACACTCTCCCCCCCCCACACACACACAGTCACACTTAAATGTTAAACAAGAGAAAAACTTTAAAAATTATTTGCTAACAAATGAAAAAAACCTAAACTTAACAACTTAAAAAAGTAAAAGTAAACTTAATAAAAAAATAAACAAACAAAAAACTAAACAAAAGCAAAACCGTATTGTGAAAGCTATTCTCTAATGTGCAAATGCGTAAAAAACGACAACAAACAAAAAACATATACAAATTATTATTAATAAAATATTAATTAATAATAATTAATAACAAAGAAAAAATAAAGCAACAACCACAACAACAAACAAAAGGTTAAGGATTTATAGAGTATTCAACAAAAGTACTTACAAACAACTAACACAGACGTCAACACACCTCCTTCTCCTCCCCCAAAAAACACCACACACACACACATAGACGGAATCAACCACAAACACCCACTTATTACAAACACAGACACGTAAACGCGCCCCCCTTCCTCCCAACCCAACCCAACCCAACCACAACACACACACACAATTCATATGCTATGGAGATAAGTAATTATTATTAATAAAAAAATATGATTATGTTCAATAAATAAACAACAGACAAAAGAAAAATTATAATAAAAAAGGAAAAGAAATACAAAAATAAAATTAACAAAAAATTTAAGAAAAAAAATCCATGGTTTTTAATTTTATTTGAATTTGGAATATAGGAAAATTGAAAGGTAAGTATTTGGGTAGCCAAGTAACTCGAAACAAGTAAGTTTCAGTAACACTCTCAGAGAAGTTATTAATTGTACGTAAGGCAAGCTAATTAGTGTGGAGGGTACTAGGAGGTTCGTGACACTTGGTTCCAGCTTCCACATTTATAAAACAATTGTAAAAACATGATCAAATATCAAGACGTAATGGATATATATATATATATATATACAAATATAGAAGTTATAAAGGAAAGAGACAATTGTGTGTGGGGGGTACAAGAAGGGGCGTGGCTAACGCGTAAATATTTTTTAGGTTTAAAGTGATTATAAAGACATTTTCAAATATCAAATTGCAATTATGTCGGTTTTATTGTAACCAAAGTCAAATGTCAATTTGTGAGGGTGGTGCCAGAGGAAGTGTGACAATATCGCCCATATTCCATGCGAATGTAACTTCTGTAAAAGCATTGTCAAATATCAAATTTCTCAGTATTCCGATAATTTGTATAGAAGTTATAACAGCTTTAATTTTACGTAGTTTTATGTGATTTGTGTGGGAGGTACTAGAAGGGGCGTGGCAAACCCCGCCATACTTAGTACACTTGAACCCATTATAAAAAACATTATCAAATACCAAAATATAGCTGATTCCGAATATCCGTGCGGAAGTTACATTGGTTTTAATTTAACATAGGAATTAGGGTTTGCATCCCGGGATTTCCCTTGGGAAAATTCCCGGGAATTCGCACATTTTTTATTTCCCGTATCCCGGGAAATTCCTGTAGAATAAAATAAAAATTCAGTAGAAAATTGTACATATTTTTATCGCTCATTTCCACAATAAAATTAAAAATGTTGTATAAAAATTTAGATCACATAGCTTTTAATCGAATATGTCGACTATTGCAGTTGGATGACAAAATATTTTTAAGCTGCATTCGGATGTAGACTCAAAATCCACTTTTTCGCATTTTTCCTGTCAAGCTCCATATGAAAAAATTAAATTTTGGGCGTGTATACGAACGCCAAAAATAAAGAATTTAAAGATTTCGAAGCGACAGGACAAAGAACAAAAATTTCATTTAATGCTCTACTCACTATTAATGTGAACGATCGTTCTCCGTCGCATCCACATTTTCCAATAAAATAAAAAAATATCTGATCTTTAATTAATTTTGAAACTTGAAAATTGCGTTTTATTATATGAATTCTGTAACAGGTTCGTTGTGAAATACATGTATATTTATTTTACTTTAATAAAATGTGAATGTTTCATTAGAAAAAATAAGCTTAGCTCATGGTAAACAGTATGTTGACGATTTCCCGTGCTGTCTCGGGATCCAGGGAAATTGAAAAAATAATTCCCGTTTCCCGGGAAATAAAAAGTACGGGAAATGCAAACCCTAAGGGTTAGGCATGATTTTGTTCAATATTGTTCTAGATGATAATTTATTAAAAAAATCTTTAATAGAGATAAGTAATATTAAATACGCATGAATATAAGTAAAATTGGTTAAATTTAATGAATATTTTTCTTAAGTTATAGTTATTATGACCTTTGTCGCATTATGACATTAGTCGCCCTCTGAGATCTGGTAGCATTGGATCCTCCAACAACCTTACCACGTCAGTAGTGATGGGCTCATTATGTCGATGTCTGACAGACGTATTTCGAGTTATGGAGGATATTGCAGGATCCGAAGAAAAAAGCAATCTTTGGAAAAGATCACTATTTTTGTGTGAAATGGCATTTCCAATTGCCAGACACCACATTTTATTATATCTACACTATGTATTAATTGGATCGCAAGGCAAAGCCTGTTCATCATCGGATCAATGGAAAAATCAATTATTTGATTTAACCATTCTGAATGGCGACGCACAGTGGAATATTTCCATACAAGCTGCGGCAAAAATTAGTAGTAATAGGACTTTCAAATTTCGCACACATCCTTTATATCGTCAAATTAGATCAAAAACAATTTTTTGTTTAAATCCGCCCACAACCACGCCCACCTCTCATGTAAGTTAAAATGAAAAAACATCATAAATTTCTTATTTTAATATAAATGTGAATACAAATCATTACCAGTGATTTTATTTGAGTCCACAAATTAAATAAAAAATGTCAGTGTCACGCCCAACGCCCACATACATTTTCTGTTTTTTTTTTACGATTTTCGAAATTTTCTATAGAAATTATTTTTTTTAATCGATGACTCGCGGCTATTATAACTTTATACACAACATAAGATTAATATCGAACCAATATTTTCATGTGCTCGCAAGCCATAAAATGTTTCATTGGAAAAAACAGCACGGGAAATCGTCAACATTAATTAAACTAAGTTTGGGGGAAATATTACCATGTGCAAAGTTTGATTGATTCCTTAACTCCTTTCGAGAGTTATCGTGTCCACCAGCCAGTCAGACGGACATGGCTCAAACAACTTGAAATGTTGTGAAACGGATTTGGTCCAAACACACTTGGGGTCTTAAGTCACTCCTTCAATGCGTTACACTTTTTTCTGTCCCAAATGATATACCCTCCTGCTCTGTAGAATGTGGGTATAAAACGGGTTATTCACCATGAGGTTTTATTTATAATGTAAAAAACGCATAAATTTGAAAGTCATTTTTTTATTATTTGTTAAAGGAACACTTTACGGCATTTACTGTTTGAAAATGATATCATGTAAATGTTGGCCACAATAACGTCTGAGGTAGACCATCAGGAAGGTCCAATTTTGGGCGACTCGTTCAAGCATAGCAACTGAAGAGCCTAGTCACTGAAAATAACATGCAAATTTAAGTCGCCTGGCTTCTAGTCTTGCACAAGTTGAATTCTACACTTTAAGACCGAGGACTAAGGAGTAAAATACACCAAGTTGTCGCATACGACAAGCCAAAGTGATGAGAACGACGACGATCGATTCGCCATCGTCCACTTCTTCACAGAACGTTTTTTCTCGTAATACTGCTGAACAATTGGGGACGCTGTTGTGATGTGAGTCTATCCATGTAGCCAAACGGTACCGAACAAAAATGACAAAGCAGTTTGATATGCGTCGTGTGTGATCTGTCGAAAATGCCTATTGAAAATCAAACCTCACGATGAATCACCCATTAGTTAGTGCCATAAACTCGAAAAAAATATTTTAAAAAAATTTCTACATGTTTTGAATGTAATACATTCAAGTAATTTCCTCTTACGAAGCAAGGCGTATTTATATCAGGTGAAAGCAGGAGCCCAGCTGACTGAAATTTTTTTCATTCAAAAGTAACCGAAACTGTCAAATCCTATATATTTTGCTTTGACAGTATGGCTCACCATTCAAAAAATTACTTGTATTTTGTTGTTGCCGAATTTGTTTTTGCTCTGCTGCTATCACCTATATAAATACGCCTTGTTACGAAGGAAGTTTTTGTTTTTGGCAATGGAAAGGGAAAATAAAAAAACACATTTACAAAAATTTATTAAAATTTCAATATTCTTCTGAGGTCACTTAATATTTGCCATTTGGCCGATATCTTCTCAAAATTAATGTCCACGTAAATTTGTTACAGTTTACGTTAAAAACTCACTACTTTGAATGTAAGCTTTTAATAGTTCCAAATTTTGTTCGAGCGTATAGAGACCCATTTTGCAAATGTCAAATATAAACCTAAAAATAAAAATGAATGATATTTTAAGTCAAAGTAATCGGCAGTTCAAATCTAAAATTCTAAGTGGCCCACCCTATATTAATAAGTTGCTTATAAAACACAAATTGGTAAAAAAAATGGGAAATTAACATTGTCACTAATAGGACATTCAAATACTCAATATACACTGGCAGCTTGGCAAATAACAAACATCAAATACGATGAATCTAATTATGGTCGTTTTTACGCCTACTCTCTTTGTACAGTGTTTTCCAACAAGAGGTGTTATTTTGAATCACCCGGTATTTCGCTAGCTGTCACTTTTGAAGCTTTTATTCTTTGACATTTGACACGTAGAAACTACGCCATTACTAAAAATGGAACGATACACGCTTCAACAACGCATTGAAATTATTAAAATTCATGAATGAAAATGATCCGGAATTTCATCGAAAAATCATCTTGACTGATGAGGCCCATTTCCACCTCGGTGGCTACGTCAACAAGCAAAATTGTCGCATCTGGGGCTCGGAAAACCCAAGAGATATTGTTGAGAAGCGGTGCGGTTTATGGTCCGGCGGGGTCATTGGAACTTACTTTTTCGAAAAATGAGGTTGGATCAACAGTTACGAGATGATTAATGATTTTTTTATGGTCGGAGTTGGATGGTATTGATCTGGACAACGTTTACTTTCAACAAGACGGCGCTACGTGCCACACCAGCAACGAAACCATTTCTCTTTTACGGGAAAAGTTTCCGGATCGTGTTATCTCTCGACGAGGTGATCACAATTGGCCACCGAGATCTTGTGATTTAACCCCTTGCGACTTCTTCCTATGGGGCCACGTGAAAGATTAGGTCTACGCCAACAGGCCAGCGTCGATTCAAGACCTCAAAGATAGAATTCGTGAGGCTATCGAGGACATAGGGCAGCCACTTTGCGATTTGGTTATGGAAAATTTCATGAAAAGGATATGGTCCTGTAAGCGTGGTTGTGGTGGTCATTTGGCTGATGTTGTTTTTCATTATTAACTACATACCTTCATCTTTATTATGAAATAAACATCCGATCATTTATCGCAAAAAATTTTATTTTTCTTTGAATACCAAAATAACACCTCTTGTTGGAAAACCCTGTACAATACTTTTTCTCGGATAATTTTCCCTTCGTTTGACCAGTTAACTGTCAACTCGGTTCTCCTTTGTACTGTTTAAAAAAGCACAACGAGTAGAGAATACTCTTTCTCGTTTATCTGTATTTCGCTCTCACTCCAGAAAATAACTGCACTTCGGCACTCTTATTCGGCAACAATGAGAAGTGAGGTAAAGTTCTCGTAGTTATTATTGTTGTTACAGTTACGGAAGAGGCTATTTGTAACATTTAAAACTATTGTAGCATCTTCAGCATAAATTGACTGTGACGATGCTATCATCGGATCGCCAAACAGTTGCATTACAAATAAGTGTTATTTTGCGTGCACCTCATCATTACACAATTATGAAGTTTATAGTGTCTTTGTGTTGTTTTGAATAAGAATATAAATAAGAATAAGAAAAAAAAAATAAAAATAAAACTTGCCCTATATTAGTGTTATTCTTCTTTAAGTCGGAATAACTAAGCGGTGATAACAAAATAGATAGTAAAAAGTTAAATCTTTAATCAATAGCAAAAATATTTGTGTAAAAAATATTTGTGAAATTTAAAAAAAAAGTAAGTAAGCATCAGTCGGCTTCCGATTCAGAAAATGGATGGAAGATAAAAGGCTGAAATTTTACTTGGACTGGATAATTTGTCGCAGCTTCCACATATATAAAATTAGCAGTACCCGCTGCTTCGCACGCGACAAAGCCAGTTATTTGTTAATTTTATCCGTCTCTGTTATTTATTTATTTATTTGATTTTATTTTGGTGGATATAGATAAATCTAAAATAGTAATTTGGAAACATCCTTTTATATAGCACTCACACACAGTCAAAGTAATGTGCTTGTCGATATGCACTATTTTAGCTGAACTCCTTCTTATGTATAATTTTTATCATTTTCTACCAAGTTTTGAACAAAAAATTACCACCATTTATATTCTCGATCTCATGTTTCTAGATGCAGCCAGCTACTTTATAACTTTTGCACCTCTTTCCCAAAAAGTACACATTTAGGTAACATGTGGTAACATGTTTTTTTGCTTCCCCTAAAAATATGTAATTTATTTGGTAACACATTTATTTCTTGTCGGGACGTATCGTTGTTTATTAAGTACAAATTTTGAAATATCCATTTATATTCCGCGTTTAAGTAATTAAAGGACTGTAAACAATTTTTATCCCTTTTCGTCCCGCGCATCTCTTAAAAGTACAAATTTCGAAAGTCCAATTTTACTGCGCTTCTACGTGGTCAGAGGAATTTACATACTAAATCAAGAAATCCATTTCTGTTGCAAGTCTACGTTGTCAGAGGAATTTACACTCCAAATTTCTCGACTATAGCTGCAGTACTTTAGTTGGTAACATTTTTATCCCTTTTTGTCCCGCTCACCGCCTCTAAGTACAAATTTCAAAAAAAAAATCCATTTAGATTGCGCTTCTATGTTGTCAGGGAATTTACGCTCCAAATTTCGCAACTCTAAATGCACTATTTTAGTTGGTACTATTTTTATCCCGCTCACCGTTTATAAGTACAAATTTCGAAAAATTCTTTTAGATTTTATCCGTTGTCAGAGGAATTTACACTCCAAATTTCACGGTTGTAGCTACAATACTTTGGTTGGTACAATTTGTATCCCTTTTTGTCCCACTCACCCCTAATAAGTACAAATTTCGAAAAATCCATTTAGATTTGCGCTACTACGTTGTCAGTGGAATTTACATACCAAATTTCACGACTATAGCTGCAATACTTAAATTGGTACAACTTGTATCCCTTTTTGCCCCGCGCACCCCTTGAAAGTAAAAATTTCGAAAAATCCAATTTTACTTCGCTTTTATATGGTCAGAGGAATTTACATACCAATTTCACGATTCTAGGTGTAGTTGGTACCATTTTTATCCCTTTTTGTCCCGCTGGCCCTTTAAAGTACAAATTTCGAAAAATCCAATTTTACTTCGTTTCTATATGGTCAGAGGAACTTGCATACTAGCTGTAATACTTTATTTGGTACCATTTTTATCCCTTTTTGTCCCGCTCTTCCCTTAAAAGTACAAATTTCGAAAAATCCAATTTTACTTCGTTTCTATATGGTCAGAGGAATTTACATACCAAATATCACGTTTCTAGCTGTAATACTTTAGTTGGTACCATTTTTATCCCTTTTTGTCCCGCTCGCCCCTTAAAAGTACAAATTTCGAAAAATCCCTATTTGTAGCTCGTCTGCATGGTCAGTGCAAGGAACTCACCGAATTTCATGATTCTAGCTACTGCCGTTTGGTCAGGACAAAGGTTCGATGTTTATCCCTTTTTGGGCCATTTTACTCCCTAAAAGTACGAATTTCGTAAAACCCTTTCTTAGTCGACGTCTACGTCATATTTGGGAACTACCCTGAAAATTTCATCTTCAGCCAAGCTTCAGCCGTTTGGTCTGGGGGCTGGTCAATGATAAGTCAGTCAGTCAGTCAGTAACGCAACTCTTTCATATATATAGATTATTCTAAAAATAAGATCAAATATCAAGTTGATTCCAGGAACCAATATAGAAGTTCTTAAAGACTTTATTTTACCAAGGATAGGGACAATTGTGTGCGAGGTACTAGTAGGGGGCACATCATACATATTTTATAGGTTTAAAGTCATTATTTCGACCATCCAAATGGAAATTATATTACAGACGAACTTTCTCTATAACGAACATCTCTGTGGCGAATTCTTGCCTATAACGAATCTTTTTTAAAGGTCCATGTAGAATTTCTTACATTAAATAATCTCTCCTTTAACGAATTTTCTGTATAACGTAGAAAATCAGCGGTTCCCAACACGCTACGCTAGAGAAAAGTTCGACTGTAGTTTGATTTTCACCAAAACGTATGCCAATTTTTGTCGGAGGTGACAGAAGGGTTATGACAATGCTGCCCATATTGCAGGTTAATGCAACGTCGATAAAAACATTGCAGACTATCAAATTTGGGAGTATCCCGACCATTCGCATATAAGTCACAACAGTTTTAATTTTAGTTAAGTTAGGGTGATTTGTATGGGAGGTACTAGAAGGGGAGTGACAATTTCGCCCATCTTCGAACTTAAAGTTTGGGAAAAATGTTCAAAGTTTGAATTGATTCTCTTTTCAAAAGTACACTAGCCAGCCAGACGGACGTGGGTCAAACAGTTTAAAAAGTCGTGAAATGTATTAGACCCTAACATCTATTGCTATTTATGCTATAATTTGTAACAGGTCATTTTATTTTTATACCCTCCACCTTCAGGATGGGGGTATACTAACTTTGTCATTCCGTTTGTAACACCTTGAAATATCGACCTGAGACCCTATAAAGTATATATATTATTGATCGTCATAAAATTCTAAGACGATCTAGCCATGTCCGTCTGTTGAAAGCACGCTAGCATCTAAATGAAAGGAGGTAGAACGTTCAAATTTTCCATAAATGCGTCTTATAGTCGTAGATCGGTTGGTATTGAAAGGGGGCGAAATCGGCCTAAAGGGAAAATTTTTTCCCTCACAAGGACTAAAAATACCCACAATAATCCCTAATATTTTAGCGTATTTAAGCATGTTTTTTGAATATGTCTGTTTATATTTGCTTGATATTTGGTATGCATTCCCCTTCCAGCAAAAACGTGCACCATAAAGTGATTCTTATTTGTAGTGGGTAAAATGGGGCAAAAAAGGGATAAAAATGGTACATATTAAACGACAACATATAGAAATACGAAATTCGGTGTGTAAATTCCTCTAATTGAGCAGATAAAATAATAATATTTTTTAATATAAAAGTATTTTTTCCAAATTCCTACTTTTAAGGGGTAAATGGGGATAGAGGAATACAAATGGTACCAACCAAACGGCTGTACCTAGAATAATGAAATTCGGTGTATATATTCCTCTGATTGCATAGACAAGTAAAACACACGGATTTTTTTGACTTTTTGGGTTTAAAATGGAAAAAGGGGATAAAAATAGTACCAATCAAAAGACCGCGGCTAGAGTCATGAAATTCGGAGTATACATTCCTTTGACTACGTAAATAAATAAATAATGAAAATCGGAGTATACATTCCTCTGATTGCGTAGACACGGAAAATAAACAGATTTTTGGAAATTCGTACTGTTTGGGGTCAAAAAAAAGGGATAAAAATAGTACCAGCCAAATGACCGCAGCTAGAGTCATGCAATTCGGAGTATACATTCCTCTGACTGCGTAAACACGGAAAATAAACGGATTTTTCGAAATTCGTACTTTTTGGGGTCAAAATAGAAAAAGGGGAGAAAAATAGTTCCAACCAAATGACCGCAGCTAGAGTCATGAAATTCGGAGTATACATTCCTTTGACTACGTAGACACGAAAAATAAAAGGTTTTTTCCAAATTCGTACTTTCAAGTGATACAATGGGTACAGAGGGATAAAAATAGTACCAACTAAACGACTACAGCTAGAATGATGAAATTCTAATTGCGTAGAAACGTCAAGGGGTAAAAATGGTACCAATCAAATGGGAGTAGCTGGAATCATGGAATTCGGTGTATACATTCCTCTGACTGCATAGACACGCAAAATATTTTTTTTTTTTCAAATTCGTACCTTTTCTTTTACGGCAAAAATTGGTTGAATCATGAAGTTTTGAATTGGATTTTCAAAATTTGTACTTTTGTAATTAATATAGAATTGAAATACAACCAACTGTAGCACCCACTATCCAACAATAGTTATTGTATTTAAGCTTTTTGAAAATACTAATATAAGAACATTTATTTTTTGAATTGATAGCCTTGCCTTATAAGCGTGGTTTGAAATAATTAAAATATTATATTTATTTAAAAAATATTTTTTTCACTATTTGTATTTGTTTTGGTTTGGCTATATTAAAAAATTATATTCTCCTGTACTATTACTGCACTTCTACGAAAATCGACATCGTCTGTGGAATGCAATCCATGGTGGAGGGTATATAACGTTCGGCCCGGCCGAACTTAACGCCTTTTTACTTGTTATTAGTTACTAAGTACTTTTTAACAAATAAAATAAATAATATAAAAAAAAAATTCCCCGTCCAAAATCTGTAAAATTTGTAAAAAATGTACAAAAGACTTTTTTGTTAATTGAATCAGGATGAGGCAGCTAAACTTTTCGAAACAAATAAGGGCCACCCTAGTAAGTGCTCTCCTTTTATCAGTTGCTAGGGGATCTCTGGCTACCTTAATTTCTTCCAACGCTTTGGGCATCCTGAGCACAGGTTAAAAAATCAAAACAGTTTCTTTTGTGCACAAGTCAAAATAGGCGAATGAATTCAATGAGTTGACATAACTATGCCGAACAAAAACTATAGAAAACACATTCTGAAATTTACGGTGTATGTAGACATTTGCTGAGAAAAAACAAAAACTAAAATGGGGACGGGTTATCATTATCCGTTATCAAATACTATTCTGGGGCACCGCCATTAGGTGGGTCAACACAGGTATGCCGACCGACTCTTATGCATATCATTTTACCACAAACACATTTAAAAATAAGTAGCCTTTTTAATAGAAACATTTGGAAAAAAATATAACCAATTCATAAGAGAATTGAAGAGTAGAGCAATGAATGATAAATGGCAGCAAGAGTAAGTAAACTTCTCTTTATTTCTTGTGAAACAATCACAACAACAAGAATATCACGAATGTATTGAAAATGGCAATGCCAGATTAAAATTTTTAATTGGAGCATTGCCCGATGAGCACCTTCGTATAAAGATAGGTTTGTGTCAAAGATAACTTGATCTATGACAAATGGACACTGGGTGTTCCGGCGCGTGATATACTTGAGTGTCGGTAGATAATGCTGTTTCTCGGAGCTTTCCCCATAAATCACAAGAATATGTACCAAACCTAACCCATATATTTTCTAAAACGATACGGGAAAACAGTCATTCTTTTGTGTGCAAATTATATCTGCAACATGCACAGAAAATATTTGGACCTATTTCGCTTATTTGCTAAATTTGAAGCACCTAACTCCTTTCGTGCTTAGAATTACGATAGAGTACATATCGTTGGCCTAATATAAGAAAGACTTAACTCATAATTTTTGAGAATTTGGGGTGCGCGATTGGGACTACCATAACTTTTGACATAGTTAAGACATTTTGAAAAATATTTTCTTATGGATTTATAGAAATTATTTAATTAAAAATTTTTTCTTGACTATAAAATTTAAAAAATATATTTTAATTATTTGTTCGGTTTTTACTTTTAATTGCAAAAAAAAAAAAAAAATCATGGGTCATAATAGCTTTGCTAGTCTGCATGCGGAATCAATCGATTTCAGCTTGAAATTAAATAAGGTCTATTTTCAAATGTCAAATTTGTAAGGGAATTTGTAAATCGACCTTATGTCATTTTAGCTACATTGAAAAGGCTATACATATATATTTTTTTATATTTTGGTAGCTATAAGCTGTTTAGGTAAATATGTTCACTATGTAGAAATTTATGAAATTACTAGCAAATATCTGCTACTTCGTATGCGGTGTAAGGATATTTATTTCAGGGTAAATCGCTTGTAAATGCTCATAAAATTTGAAAACATGCTTTTTGTTTCCCAAATACGTATTCCCACCAAATTCTCGATTCCAGATCCTACGTAGCTGGAGGAATTTATACACCGAATTTTTGTCCCCCTTGTACAAATTAAACAAAAAATAATTTATATTGTGCCATCAATTTATACGCAGTCAAGAGATTAATTTAAATTGAAACAATTTTCTTAAAAAAAAACCGAGATAATTATACCCTCACTCTACGGTGTAGATATATAGGGTGTTTTTTATTGAGGTATAGAACTTCGAATTGAAATAAAACACAAGAAAATCGTTTTAATGTCCATCAATTTGGCTTTATTGGAAGGATAATTTTATGCCATTAATGTTTAAATGTGGCCGCCGCGGCTGGCTCGAATATAGCCAATTCTACAGGTCCAATTTTCAACCACTCCAATTGCTGTGCACGGTGGCGAATCGATTCATTCGGGTCCTCTTCAACACTTTGCTCTACAGCGGCAATTGTTTCTTCGGTCCGCACTGTTCGACGTCTCTGCGGATGCGTATTATCACATAGAGTAAACGTAGTGCGAAAACGATCCATGGTTAACCGAATTAATTGCTCTGATGGACGATTATGTCGACCATAAAATGGTGAACTTCGCGAACTGAACCATTACTTTCGAAATAAATTTGCATGATTTGCAAGCGTTGTTCTTTTGTCAACCTGTTCATGATGAAATGGCAAACCAAACTAAATATTTCACTTGACAGCTGACAAAATGGCCGCCAGTTAAAAAAGTGATGCCAACTTAAAGTTCTATACCCCAATAAAAAACACCCTTTATATGCATTTGGGATAGAAAAAAGTGTAACTCAGAGTGATTTAATACCCTAAGTATGTAATAAATCCCTTTTACGTCCGTCTGTCTGTCTGGCTTGCTGGTGTACACGAAAGCTCTCGAAGGGAGTTAAGTAATTTATTCAAACTATGAACAAAGTATTATTTTTCTCAGACTTAGTTTAAATCCGTAGATGGATGAAATTGATATAACCGTTATGGTACCCCCACACATATAGTCCATATTCCTAGTAAAAGTTTCGGAACCAGTTGTATTTTAATATTTGATAAAGTTTTTATAATTACTTTGAGTGTACGAAATATGCATGAATTTGCAGTGTTCCTTATTTTTTTTTCTTTATTTTTTTCTTATTACCACTTTATACGTAAAATTAAACATTTTTTAAATGATCGGAATCTTTGCCACCATCGCTGCACATACCTTTGGTTAACATAAAACTGGTAAAACTTCCATACGGATAGTCGAAATCTGTTGCCATTTTAGATTTAAAAATGTTTTTATAATCACTTTAAACCTATAAAGTGTGTATGCTTTGCCACGCCCTTTGTCAAATTAAATACATTACATTACATTTTGGTAGGTACTATTTGTATCCTTTTTTATGTTTATGTTTAAAACGAATATACACACAGAATTTCATTAGCGACATCCGTGTTGTTGGTACCTTTTTTATCCCCTTTTCCCTTTAAAAATACAAATTTCGAAAAATTCCTTCATTTTGCGATTCTAAAAATTTTGAGGGATGTTCACACCGAATTATGGTTTCAGCTCCATCCATTTAATTGGTACTATTTTTAGCCCTTTTTACCCGATTTCACTCCAAAAAGTAGGAATTTTTGAAAAAAATTCTTGTGCGCGTTGAAGCTATAAAGGATTTTTTTTTACCAAATTTCAAGATTCCAGTCCCAGCCGTTTGGTCATTGCGGTGGTACAATTTGTATTCCTCTTTAACCCAGTTTACCCCTTAAAAGTACGAATTACGAAAAACTCCGTTCAAATTTTATCTCTTCGCTGTAAGAGAAATGTACATACCAAATTTCATGATTCTAGCTTCAGCCATGATGTTGGTACAATTTTTGTCCCTTTTTGTCCCATTTGAACTCCCAAAGGTACGCATTTTGCAAATAACATTTCTTGGGATGTTTTCATGCTGCAAAAGGAATGTCTATACCAAATTTCAAGATTTGGTCATTGCGGTGGTACTATTTTTATCCCTTCTACCCGATTTCACCCTCAAAAGTACGAATTACGAAAAAATCCCTTCAAGTCTCATATATACGCTGTAAGTGAAATGTACACACCAAATATCAAGATTCTTGCTTCAGCCGTATTGTAGGTACCATTTTTGTCCCTTGTTGCCCCATTTTACCTCACAAATTACGAATTTTGTAAATACCACTTTTTGGGATGCCTTCATGGCGCAAGAGGAATGTCCATACCAAATTTCAAGATTCTAGGCTCAGCCGTTTGGTCATTGCGGTGGTACCATTTTTATCCCTTTTTACTCCATTTTACCCCTTAAAAGTACGAATTTCGAAAAATCCCGTCTTATCACACCTCTAAGGCCTGTTCGATTGGGGTTACTAGCTTAGGTTTTGGAAAGGAATGTGCTTGACGAATTGCACTATTTTAGCTAAACTTACTTCGTATGTATCATTATTATTATTTTCTACCCAGTTTCGAACAGAAAATTACAACCGCAGAGACTTTTATATCCTCGATCTCAAATTTCTAGATGCAGCCAGCCATTTTTTGCACCTCTTTACCTTTTCGTCTCGCATCCTCCTGATAAATACAAATTTTGAAATATCCATTTATGTTTCGCGTTTACGTAATTAAAGGTTTATACCCCATTCCTATCCATATTTGTCCCTGCACTCCTTAAAAGTACAAATTTCGAAAAATCCATTTAGATTTGCGCTTTTACGTTGTCAGAGGAATATACACATCAAATTTCACGACTATAGCTAAAATACTTAAATTGGTACCATTTTTATCCCTTTTTGTGCCGCTCACACCTTAAAAGTACAAATTTCGAAAAATCCATTTATAGTGCAAGTCTACGTTGTCATAGAAACGTAAATAACGATTTGCACGATTCTAGCTGCAATTCTGAAATTTGTACCACTTTTATCCCTTTTTGTCTCTTTCCTTCCTTAATAGTACAAATTTGCACCATTTATCCCTTTTTGTTCCACGCACCCCTTTGAAAGTAAAAATTTCGAAAAATCCAATTTTACTGCACTTCTACGTGATCAGAGGAATTTACATATCAAAAGTCACGATTCTAGCTGCTATACTTTAGTTGGTACCATTTTGATCTCTTTTTGTGCAGCTCACCCCTTAAAAGTACAAAAGTGTATTTATATTGGTGGTAAGAGGAATTTATGTACCAAATTTCACGTTTCGAGCTGTAATACTTTAATTTGTACCATTTTTATTCCTATTTGCCCCTAAAGTACAAATTTCTAAAAATCCCTATTAGTGGCTCGTCTGCATGGTCAGTGGAAGGAACACACCAAATTACATGTTTCTAGCTACTGCCGTTTAGACAGGAAGAAGGTTAGATGTTTATCCCTAAAGTACGAATTTCGTAAAACCGTTCCTTAGTCGACATCTACGTCCTATATTTAATAATAGATGGAATATTAACGAATAAATGAATGAAACTCTATGTATAAATATAGAAGTTATAACCCTAAATATGTAAATATGTTGAACTAAATTGGGGTATACATTTTACTAAGTTTGTGAGTTACATCCAATATTCGGATAAATGCATTTTCTTCTCCCCATTCATTAAAATGAAGTGGCGTATACCCATAAAATAGTTGAGTGTAGTCGGAGTGTATTGCGTTATTTTCTATATAAATTATTTTTGTAACTAAGGTATGTACATTAGAGTGGCTTCTTTTGTGAGGAAGGAAAAAAAAATTGTAGATGTTCCCGACTAAATTAAACAATGTGTTCAATTACAAACAATTGAAAGAAAATAATCAACAACAAAATAACCAAAATAACGAAAGTCGCGCCGCGCACCGTACTAAAACAAAACAAATAAGCAACAACCAACAAAACAGCAGCATCACAGAAACATTAGCAACAACAAACTAAACAGCAGCATCACAGAAACACCAGCAACAACAACATTAACAACACCACTGACCACACAATGCTCCATTCGCGTCGTGTCCGTTGCCCCCCACCCCTTCCCCATCCATTCCTTTTCGTGTAATTCAATTGACATTCTTCTCTTCTTGCTGTTGTTCTCCCAATGCTTAAGGCATAACACTAGGCATTGGGTGAATAAAGCAACGGTAAGGAGAGAGGTCTGACAATTGTGGTTACATATTTTGACTTTGTTTTTTTTTCTTCTGTGTGTCCTAATGGTTGGTAAGTTTAAAATACAATTTGCCAACATACGAGGGCTTAGAGCGAACTTTTTTGCCGTGTACGCTCATGTACATTTTCATCGGCCTGATTTTTTGGCTCTATGTGAGACTCAGGTGTGTGAGGATTCTGATCCACAGGATTTTCACATACCTGGGTATCACACCCTATCGCTTTTTATATCCCACAGAGGTCTTATGGTATATGTACGTAATGACATAGTGTTCCAGAGCCAGCAACACTTGAGCTCAGAAAATCCAGAATTTAACTGTCTTTGGGTTAAATTGAGGATTGGAACTCACGTACTGTATTTCGGATTTGTGTATAGAAGTCCAAACACGGAAAGGGAGGCATCCCTAAATGGCTTCGACGCCCTTTCCGACTCAATTACTAAAATTTTAGAGGATTGTCCTGACAGTGAAATCGTAGTTGCTGGCGATTTCAATGTCCATAATTCCTCTTGGCTTGCCCATTCGGGTCACACAACACCGGAGGGCCAATACGCCGAGCTTTTTGCCGCGCATAATGATTTGACGCAACTAGTGAAAGAACCGACTCACATTCCGTGTGTCCAAGGGCAAAACCTAAATATTCTTGATCTTTTTCTAACTTCACACCCTGAAAAGTATGAAGTTGATGTTTTAGCACCTCTTGGTAATTCGGATCATTGTATTGTTTCAGCAGCCTTTTCGTATTCCGCTCTTCGTGTCGCTTCGACCCCAGCCCCAAAGCGGACAATTTTTGTTTACGAAAAGGCACGTTGGGCCGAGCTCAACAACTTTTTCCAGCATTTCAATTGGAAGCTTTGCTTTCTAAACGGCGATATAGATGCTGCGGCTGAAATGATAGAAAATATTATCTTAATTGGAATGAAGTCATTTATTCCAACTAAAGTTATTTCGGATAAACCATCTAATAAAAGTTGGTTTAACCAGACATGCAAGACTGCTGTCAGATCCAAAGAGGAAGCGTTCAAGAAATGGCGTTTAAATAAAAATGCCACCACTGATCTGCTACGCAAACAGACAAGAACCATGTGTGCCAGGGTACTTAGACGTGAAAAGTTTCTGTACGAACAACGTCTTCGTGCCAAAGTTCTTTCTTCTCCCAGGGGAAGTAAGAGCTTTTGGTCATTTGTAAAAAGAGTAAAGGATAACTCCTCATCTATCCCAACTCTTGTTAAAGATGGCCAGATATTCACTAACCCGGTTGCCAAAGCTAACCTATTGGCTGAAATGTTTGCAAGGAATTCATCCTTGCCGGAAAGCAATCAACCACTCCCCGTGATCGAAAATGTATCTAGTTCCATGCCTCAGATATTTTTTCGAACACGTGGAGTTAAAAGGGTTCTTGCAAATCTTGACGTAAACAAATCCCCGGGCCCGGATGGCATATCAGCACTTGTCCTATGTAAGTGCTCTTCGACGCTTGCCCGTCCCCTTCGTAATCTTTTCAACATTGCATACCGTGCAGGGGCTTTCCCAGCGCGTTGGAAGATTGCGAACATCCAGCCCATCCCTAAAAAAGGTGAGGCTAATAATCCTGCTAACTATCGACCGATCGCGATTTGCTCAGCGCTTTCGAAGGTTATGGAGAGTATGGTTAACCACCATCTTGTGAGGTATTTAGAAACTAATGACTTACTTAATGATCGACAGTATGGCTTCCGTAGGAATCGATCTACGGGAGACCTGATGACACTGCTATCCGAAAAGTGGAATCGATCTATTCACAAGCTTGGTGAGAGTAAGGTCGTTGCTCTAGATATCTCCAAGGCCTTTGATAGAGTTTGGCACGGCGCACTCATATCAAAGCTTATCGCTTTTGGTGTTGGTAGTGACTTCTCTCGATTTATATCGAGCTTCCTCAGAGATCGCACTATACGTGTTGTTGTAGATGGGTTCTCATCCGATGAGCATAGGTTAACCGCAGGAGTACCACAGGGCTCTGTCCTTTCCCCCTCCCTTTTTCTTATTTTCATCGACGACCTCTTGGATCGGACTTTGAATCCAATATACTCATTCGCGGATGACAGCAACCTCTGTCATTCATACTCATTCGATCATAGACCAAGTCGTCAAGAAATTGAGGACAAAAGAAGATTGATGGATGAGTCACTCAGCCAGGATTTACTGGCCATTTCCGAATGGGGTCAAATTAATAGAGTAGATTTTAATGCACGTAAGACCCAGTGCTCCTTGTTGTCTCACAAGAGATTCGCTGATCCAACGGTGTCGTCGATTTCAATGAACGGTGTAGATATTGAGCAATCAGATACTCTTGATGTTCTAGGCATGAAAATACAATGCGATGTTCGTTGGACAAAGCATGTATTTGAAGTGTCGAAAGAAGCATTCAAGTGTCTAGGCTTCTTAAACCGGTGTAAGAAATACTTCACTTCCACTGATCTTCTCAATATCTACACTACTTACATCAGACCAAAGATGGAATTCAACTCCCATATATGGTCGGGTGCTCCAGCTTCATCACTGGAGCTACTTGACCGTGTCCAGAGGAGGGCGATGGTGTTGATAGGTGACGGTAGGATATCCAATTCTATTGTTTCCCTTGAACATCGTCGTAATGTGGGTTGTGTGTCCTTGTTCTATCGTTACTTTCACGGTGTTTGTTCTTCGGATATTCGCGATCTTATACCGCCCGTGAGAACGTTTGGTAGAGATACGCGATTTTCCAGGAATTCTCACCCATTTGTTATCAATTGGACAACCGACCGTACCACACATTACAGAATGAATTCGTTCTTCGCCCGCACTATCCGTATGTGGAATCGACTTCCGGCAGATATCTTCCCAGCTAATTATGATATCAAGAAGTTTAAAACAAAGGTCAACAAACACTACTCCCTCTTTCCTCCTTCCAATACCGTATCTTCCTCCCGCCAACACAGTGCGATGCATTTATAGGGGACATCCCCTGAGTGTTGGTTCAGTGAAAAAAAAAAAAAAAAAATAAAGGACAGATTTATACTATTTAGTGCAATTTTTGCTGCATTTTTTATAAAAACCGCAATAACTTCCACATTTTTAGTTCGAATTATGTTTTTAGGGGCTCGTTGGAGAGGTGTTGATAACCAATTGCAATTTTTAGAATTTGCTAACCCATTAAGGACCGCAATTTTTTTCTTACTTGTGATACTCAGTAGGTTAAATGTGAAGTAAAAACTGAAATATGGGGTTATTTGCATCGTAAACACATTCTAGTCTTATATAAAGCTAATTTTTGAAAATAAATTCAACCATTTCAAATTTTCTCCCTTAAAAATAAAACATGAATAATCTACATAAACTTTATTAAGGGGAAAAATTGAAATGGTTGTTAATGCTAAATTAACAGAGATAGACGCATGAAATTAAAAGTATATTTAGCAGATTTTCGTCTCTTTCATTTGATACCCAAATCGCCATTGTATGATACGCAAAAGTACGAAACTAAATTATTGAGTAATTTACATCCTTTGGAAATTAAAAGTCCTGTAAAAAAGACAAACGACCAAGAAATAACAAACTGAGTAAGCGTTTTTCTATTAGTAACCTATAGTTTCACTTCTATATAATCTCGTTCTTGGGAGGGAAATCATATCGCACGGTTTTATTGTAACATCTTATGTGAAGTTTTCCTCCCAATTTATGCATTGAATGACCAAAATTTCAGATGTTAAAAAAAAATTAGGTTTTTGTAAGACTAAAATGTGTTTACGATGCAAACAATCCCATATTTGAGTTTTTACATCACATTTAACCCACTGAGAACCAAAAGTAAGAAAAAAAATTGTCAGCCCTTGATGGGTTAGGAAGTTCTAAAAATTGGAATTGGTCATCAATACCTCAATCAACGATCCAAAAAAAATACAAATCGAACTAAAAAATATGGAAGTTATTGCGGTTTTTATAAAAAAATGCAACAAGAATTGCACAAAAATGTTAAAAATCTACACTCTATTCTTGGTTAAAATGCAAGTTTTTAATATGGTTTGATAAGGCTCCGACCAGATTTTAGTTTCTAGCAGGTTTTTTCTAAATACAATTCTCACCGTGAATTTTATTCAAGAAAAACCTTATTTATAGAGGTTATTTTGAACGCGTCCAGCTCACGAATGGACAATGATAAAAGCGAAATATTTTGGGAGAACATATAAAACAAACCAATCTTTCATTTTGGTCGGGAACATCCACTACTTTTATTTAGAAGCCACTCTAATGTACATACGTAAAGTAATGTGAGCGTCACGTTGAATTTTACAAAATTGGAGTTTTATTCAGTCATTTCTAAATTTTAATAAAAGATACACCCAGTTCGTTGTTGTCTACGATCAGCTTATCATGGACACACACCAGCTGAAAATGAGTTTTATTTCGTTTGATCTGGCAACGCTTCAATTGCAATTTTTTGAGATGGCAGTACTATTTCTATCAGTTTTTACTTCTTCGTGATTTTATAAAGTCGAGTTTCAAAGCACCTCCTATATTTTTGTCAATTTGTGTAATAAGAAGTGTAAAACGATAAAATAATATTATGGAAATATGTAATTTAAGTGATTCGGGATGTGACGCGCGTTTTAAACTATACGAAAAGTGTCGTGAATTTACGTGCATAGTGAATGAGACCTGAGTGTCCAAAGTGTTCTGTAATGTTTTTTTCATTTCTCGTGTTTCGTTGTTCTTCTAAAGTTTTCTATTGGAAAGATCTAATATATTTGTGAAATATATAAAATATAAAGGGCCGATATTTTAATTTGAGTTATTTTAGTGCTACAAAATAAATGCAATTCTCCCGTCACCCATTTCATTTGTTTGTGTTCATGCCATTTACGGTTACGTTAAATAAACAAAGCAACGAACATTGTGTTGTTTATTTGTTTTGCTTTTGTTATTCTTGTCCTGTGCTTAAGGTGACCAAGTGTGTTTGACGTAGATAAGGTGACCAAGTACTTATATGTATGTTGCCGGTGAAATGTGAGAATTGTTTAGACAGTGTCCTATCGTAGAGTAACATTTGCATTTATTTTCGGAATATGTAGGTGGCAACAAACGCCATAATTGAAACTAACTATATCAGAAGGTGAATGATCCAAATGAAGTGCACAAGTAATCATATCTAGTAAACAGGTGAGCTTTTTTCAAACATATTTATACTTTTGAATATCAATTATAGAAACTTTATAATTTTATACGAGTTTCATACAAATATTTTTTATTTATTTTTGGTCATTTGAATAAATTAAAATAGGCCCAAATTACCATTTTTGTTTTCGTGTATTTTGAAGGAGAACTCAGCGCAATGAAATCATATGTAATTGTTTTTGGTTTTATTTTAAGTTCAGTTCACGGGGCCCAATAGACCCCATCCATTTACATATGTATGTACGCACACGTGTGTGTACATACGAGTGTGGGTATTCAAATTTAAGGAAATTTCCTGTAAATGTCAAAATTTTGCCTCCCGAAAAATGGAGACTAAAAATTTAAGGTGTGGCCAATCAAATGAAAGAAAAGCAAAAAATGAATACCAGCTCCCGCTGGATATGGGATCAATTAAGCTGGGATCAAGTTAGGGTTGTTTTTGAATTTTTTCTGTACCGTTCGCGCCATTTAAAATGCAGGCTTATATCTAGTTTACCACAAGAGCTCCAATTTGTTCAAAAATCATACCATACTTACCTCTTTTTATTCTTATCAAAATAAAAAAAAAATTTTGGCGGCGGCCCATATTTCCCGAGTTATGGGCCCTGAAAGTTCGTAGATATATTCCTCGATATCTTCATGGTTTTCATTGGATCGGATCAATATGGGTATCGTTAGAAAGCTTATCACAATACCTTTAAAACAATATATAAATGTTTTTTCGATACGATAAGCCATTGCGTGCCAAATTGAATATTTAAAATTTTTTAGTCGTACTTTCTACAAAGGAGCTTATTATCTGGAAATAGTACTGATATGGCGATCACACACATGCAGACAGGATCATGCGCAAAAATATGAGCCCTTTTAGGGGTAGCTAACCCTTTAAAACCCGGAGATATTAGAAAACAAAGTGGTGCAAATGAAAAAAGTGAAAAATTAATTTAAAAAAATCGCTACGCAAGAAAACTTTAGTCTGCGTAGTAGTTTTGGACATACCCCAGAGGAGAAAATTTCTAACCCCGGCCGAAGGCCGGCTACTCAGAGATACTTTAGTCTACGTAGCCGGTTTTGGACATACCCCAGAGGAGAAAATCCTAAACCCAGGCCAAAGGCCGGCTACGTAAAAAACTTTAGTCTGCGTAGCCGGTTTTGGACATACCCCAGAGGAGAAAATCTTTAACCCCGGCTGAAGGCTGGCTACACAGAAAAACTTTAGTCTGCGTAGCCAGTTTTGGACATACCCCAGAGGAGAAAATGCAAACGCAAAAAAAAACTTCGTGTTTCTGTCTGCGTGGTTACTACTTTTAGGAGGTACAATACATCCTCATGTGTAAACACCCCTATTGAAAACATTTAATTGACTCGCAATGGGTTATCGGATCGAAAAAACATATATATATATCGTTTTAAAGGTATTGCGATAAGCTTTCTGAAAATCCTGGATGATATCGAAGAATAAATCTCTGAAATTTCGGGCCCCCGTAACTCGGAAAATATTGGTCGCCGCAAATTTTTTTATTTTATTTTTTTTCTTCTAAAATATGCCATCTACCACATAAAACAATTGTTTTTTATTTGGACCTCTTTTGCTAAAATTGGATGTGTTCCCATTTTTGAATTTTTTCTGTACCGTTCGTGCCATTATAAAATGCACTTTAGCATTATTATTACAAGTCTTGTTTTATTGAATACAAAATTTAAATAAATATTATATTCATTTAGAAAACTAATGCCCCCTTCAATTTTAATTAATTTTACTATGGAAGTTGTCCAATTTGTTTCCTTTCAATTGCCAAAAAACAAATTCACGGGATCTCACTCAAATCGGAAGTTATTAAAATTCCGAAGACTGTATTTTTTAAATAAATATAATTTTTCATAAATTTTTTAAAATGTACCTAAAATGTAATTTTTAGAAATTCACTAGTGCAAATATATAGCTACGAAAAAACAAAAAGTGAAAATTTATATTTATTTGGAAAATACAGTCTTAGGATTCCTTCTAAAGGGTGATTTTTTAAAAGCTATAGGAAAGTTTTTCAAAAAACACATAAAATTCAGAAAAATGCATGAAATCTTTATTTGAATCGATAGTACGGTCCATATAATTTAATGTTCGAAGATTATTTCATGCAAATGTTGACCTTGGCTGCGCCTCAAATGGTCCATCCGCTTAGTCCAATTTTGGCATTTCCACGTTTTTGAGTAACAGATTGCTGCGAACGGCGACGAATTGATCATTAACACTGGCCGATACAGCTGCGATATTTTCTTCAGTTCGCACTCTACGTAAGTGTTTTGGTGGTGTAATGTCCAACAATGTAAATTTGGTGCGAAATTTAGTCACAATAGCCCGAATAGCCGCTTCAGTGGATCGATTAAACTGACCATAAAATGGAAGCGCGCGATGAAATTTCTTAACAGAGAACGCACTTTGATAATAAAATTCAATAATTTGCAAGCGTTGTTCGTTTGTAAGACTATTCATGGTTAAATTATATACCAAACTGAAGATGTTTGACAGTGAAACAAAACACGAAACGTGCATCAGCTGTTTAAAACAGTGTTGCCAAAAATATAATAGCTAAAAAAATCACCCTTTATATCATTTGATTAGTGTGAGATCCCTCGAATTTATCTTTTGCAGTTGAAAGTTAATAGTTGAAAGTTAATATAGGGTGGTTTTTTAAGAGCTTGATAACTTTTTTTAAAAAAAAACGCATAAAATTTGCAAAATCTCATCGGTTCTTTATTTGAAACGTTAGATTGGTCCATGACATTTACTTTTTGAAGATAATTTCATTTAAATGTTGACCGCGGCTGCGTCTTAGGTGGTCCATCCGCTTAGTCCAATTTTGGCATTTCCACGTTTTTGAGTAACAGAGACCCAATTGGTGCGAACGGCGACGAATCGAAAATTGGTGGTCATCATTAACACTGGCCGATACAGCTGCGATATTTTCTTCAGTTCGCACTCTACGTAAGCGTGTTGGTGGTTTAATGTCCAACAATGTAAATTTGGTGCGAAATTTAGTCACAATAGCCCGAATAGCCGCTTCAGTGGGTCGATTAAACTGACCATAAAATGGAAGCGCGCAATGAACTTTCTTAACAGAGCACGCATTTTGATAATAAAATTCAATAATTTGCAAGCGTTGTTCGTTTGTAAGACGATTCATGATGAAATGTCAAAGCATACTGAGCATCTTTCTCTTTGACACCATGTCTGAAATCCCACGTGATCTGTCAAATACTAATGCATGAAAATCCTAACCTCAAAAAAATCACTCTTTATATCGAGCTACTTCTAGCGAAAAAGTAATAAAAATCGAAGGGAGCATTAGTTCATAATATATATATAAATATATATTTGTCAAATATTTATTGTTGTATAGTTGTTTGAATTAAATTAGTTTTGATAAATCTATTATAAAGCAAACGTATATTCGGGCGTCAAAATATCACCTACCCCAAAATTGAAATATCTTTTAAACAATTATCTATAATGTAATAAAATGGGACAAATATTTTTGCTATCCTGAGCATTTGAATTTTTATACCCTCCACCTACAGGATGGAGGTGGAATATAACGTTGTCATTCCGTTTGTAACACCTTCAAATATCGACCTGAGACCCTATAAAGTATATATATTCTTGATCGTCATAAAATTCTAAGACGATCTAGCCATGTCCGTCCGTCCGTCTGTTGTAAGCACGCTAGCATCTAAATGAAAGGAGCTAGAACGTTCAAATTTTCTATAAATGCGTCTTATAGTCGTAGATCGGTTGGGATTGAAACTAGGTGAAATCGGCCCAAAGGGAAAAAATTGTCCCTCACAAGGACTAAAAATACCCATAATAATCCCTAATATTTTAGCGTATTTAAGCATGTTTTTGAATATGTCTGTTTATATTTGCTTGATATTTGGTATGCGCATTCCCCTTATGGCAAAAGCGTGCACCATAAAGTGATTCTTATTTGTAGGGGGTGAAAAGGGGGCAAAAAAGGGATAAAAATGGTACTTATTAAACGACAATAACTAGAAACATGAAATTCGGTGTGTACATTCCTCTAATGGAGTAGATACATAATATAAAAGTATTTTTTCCAAATTCGTACTTTTAAGGGGTAAATGGGAATAGAGGGATAAAAATGGTACCAACCAAACGGCTGTACCTAGAACAATGAAATTCGGTGTATACATTCCTCTGATTGCATAGACAAGTAAAATACACGGATTTTTCAAAATTCGTACTTTTTGGGGTTAAAATGAAAAAAGGGGATAAAAATAGTACCAATCAAATGACCGCAGATAGAGTCATGAAATTCGGAGTATATATTCCTCTGACTGTGTAGACACGGAAAATAAACTGTTTTTTCGAAATTCGTACTTTTTGGGGTCAAAATGAAAAAAGGGGATAAAAATAGTACCAACCAAATGACCGCAGCTAGAGTCATGAAATTCGGAGTATACATTCCTTTGACTACGTAGACATGAAAAATAAAAGTTTTTTTTCAAATTCGTACTTTCAAGGGATATAATGGGTACGGAGGGATAAAAATGGTACCAACCAAATGACCGCAGATAGAGTCATGAAATTCGGAGTATATATTCCTCTGATTGCGTAGACACTTAAAATAAACAGATTTTTCGAAATTCGTACCTTTTGGGGTTAAAATGAAAAAAGGGAATAAAAATAGACTGTGAAGACACGGAAAATAGACGAATTTTTCGAAATTCGTATTTTTTGGGGTTAAAATGGAAAAAGGGGATACAAATAGTACCAACCAAATTACCGCAGCTAGAGTCATGCAATTCGGAGTATACATTCCTCTGACTGCGTAGACACGGAAAATAAACGGATTTTTCGAAATTCGTACTTTCAAGGGATACAATGGTACGGAGGGATAAAGATGGTACCAACTAAACGACTACAGCTAGAATGATGAAATTCTAATTGCGTAGAAACGTCAAGGGGGTAAAAATGGTACAAACCAAATGAGCGCAGCTGGAATCATGGAATTCGGTGTATACATTCCTCTAACTGCATAGACACGCAAAATAAAGATTTTTTTCCAAATTCGTACTTTTATGAAGTTAGGTTATATTGCACTATGTACGTCTGATAATGGATTTTCAAAATTTGTACTTATGGAATTAAAATAGAATGGAAATACAACCAACTGTAGCACCCACTATTTACCAATATTTATGGTAATTAAGCTTTTTGAAAATATAAATATAAGAATATTTATATTTAGAATTGACGTATTGGTAGCCTTGCCTTATAGGCGAAACTGCTTGATTTGTTATAGAGTATAAGGTTAAAAATGTAATATATGTCGAATATGGGAATTTTGTATTCTTCTTTTGAATACCTATGTGAAATAATTTTAAATGATTCGCCAAATTTGTAAAAAGAGGCCGTCGTCTACATACATTTTTAAATACAATTTACGGGTGAAAAAATATTTTGAAAAAATGTATCGATTTTTACATAATTTATTATTTTTGTTATCTTTCAAGTGCATTTAAGATTTAATTAATTTGCGGTGCAATGCGAGATTTATGGTTTAAGTTGTTTATATTACTATTTTTTATGACTTCCTGCACATACGGGCTCTTTTTAACATATTATCCATAACGTTTAGCAATTCCCTCCTTCTTCACAATATGCTGAAAAAAAACAAAGAAAATAAAATAAATAAAAGTTATACTCACCACACATACTCATTCTGTGCAAACCTGTACTTCCCTTTGTTGCTGATTCAAAACGGTGCCTTGACACTCCCGTGAGAGCGGCCACGTAATTTGAACCCATAATTTTTATCAAAATTTCGGGTTGTGATTATACATATTAAATTCATAAAGTCGTCTTCACTAAATACTGAAAAAAGAATAAATAATATTTAAAAAAGTTATATATTCAATCAATATTGTTCATTCTGTGTCACCCTCTATAGATGTAATTTGTAAGTTTACTTTAAATTAAAAAAAATACACATATTTGTTATCGAATTTCCACAATAAAAATACAGTTACCGATAACTATGAAAGTTATCGATTGCAAAGGCAATTATCGATACATTAAAAAGTTATCGAAATATTTTTCTATTTGAAATTTTCGATTTTGTGATATTAGATCCCAGCGTCTTAGATATCCGTAATCTTTTTAAAATTTTTATTTTAAAAGTTTAATTTCTTCAAAACAATTTTTTAGGATAAATATATTCACATTTGACAATTTGCGATATGGTAAAAATATCTAATCGTGGTCACAGGTGGGTAAAACAATATTCCCGAACATACCTCCTGAAGGAGGCTCCTCACATACCGCATTCCTTAAGGAGGCTCCCTTGCAAAAAAATAAATATAAATTTTGTTCCCATCGCTCTAATGTATGACCGACCCTTCATCCTCCCATATATTTTCCGAACATATTTTCCGATCTTCAACCCTTAAGGTGCCCACTAAATATTTTTAGTTTTTATACAAATGGGTTTGTCTCGCCCCTAAAAGGGAGGAATGTAATACTTTTTACCCAAACATACCCACCACATATCCCAACTTCTTTAGGGGGCGGAACTCTCTTACTAAAAAATAAATTTTGTATAAAATTTGCTCCCACCGCTCGAGGGGAGTCAAAGGAAAACATTTTCCCTCACAAATGGGTGAAATGGGACAAAAAGGGATAAAAATGGTACCTATCAAACGAAAGCAGCTACAAACACGAAAAAAAGTTTTTTTTTCAAATTCATACTTTCAAGTGGTAAAATGGTACCAACCAAACTGCTGTATCTGAAATAATGGAATTCGCTGTATACACTCCTCTGAATGCGAGTTCGATTTACAAATGGGTGATTCTACGCAAAGTGGCCCTTTTTTCGACAAAATTTTGATGATTTAAAAAAACACCGATAAACATTCCTAATGTTTATACTTCTCATAGCACATCTTTTTGATTACATTTCAAAAAAATAATGACAATAATAGGTCTGATCATTTCATTTTCCAGATATAGACTGGTGTCGTAACAGGATTTCCGTCAAAATGTCACGCCCGTTACAATTTAAATATCCTATATTTCCTCTATTCATAAATAGATATCGGTAACGTATATTTTAGAAGAAAGTGTATGAACTACTCTTTTGATAAGCAAAAGTGAATAAAGGCATATAATGGAAGAACATTTCCGAATTCACGAAACTAAGTAAATCTCAAGATTTTCTTCAAAGCTAAGGTCACACCCGTCACGCTCTAGTTTGTTGTATATCTCCAATATTTAAAACGCTAAGACATATTTATATTTGCAAAAATATTCCGATTAACCTGACCAGAGTTACAAGCCAAACTATAATTATCGGCGGCGGCGGCTTTCGGCTGATTTGCCGGCTCGTTCTGTGATTCGATTACCCCTATTTATTTGACAATGTGGGAAAAACGGAAGGAACAATTTTCTTTTATTTTTTGCCAAGTAGTTCAATATTCGTTAATATTAGCCAATGTTCCAATAATTTAATATTGTTATTAGGGTATTCAAGTATTCGGACTTTTATGTTATTCGATTTAACGTTTATTTGAAAACAAAAAATTGCAATTAATCGAATGATGAAGTCGAGAGTTATTCGATTAATCGAACAATTGTCCACTTAAATAAAATATAATTAATAAGAGTTATATAGACAAGACACGCTAGTTTACGGGTAGTTCAACTATATATTGAACGTTTATTACGTATCCGATTTTTTTTACAAATTGTAATATTAAATTCGAAATTCATTAGATTCTTATCTAAGTTAGAACTCCGTCAAATCTCGGCGGCGTGGTTGAAGTCGATATGAGTCGATGAAATCGGCGGCGTGGTTTAAGTCGATTTGAGCCGATAAAATCGGCGGCGGCGCGGCTCGTGCGGAAACATGCGGCGGCGGCGGCGGCTCGTGCGGAAACATGCGGCGGCGGCGGCTTGTCAGCTTAAAATCGGTCGGCTTGTATCTCTGAACCTGACAGTATAGTAAAAATCTCAGTCAATGAATATGGGAGATATTTAAACATATTTAAGCAAAAGTGTCACACCCGTTCCAAATGTCAGATACCATACAAATTTGAATTTTGAAAATCTAACTTATTTCAATTCAAGCTTAAATCAACTGATTTCACATGCAGCTAATTTAAGATAAGTGTTATTTATTTAATGATTATTCAATTAAATTAGCTCACTTGGGTTCATGAATCACCTACCTAATTATAAAAAGTAGTTGAAAGTAGTTTTCTTATAAAGATATAGCTAGATTTCAGCTGTAATATAAGATCAGCGATGAATACCTTAATTTGATATAATAAACGGAATGACTAACAAAATTCATCATCAATCAAATAAAAACTAAACGCCGGTGGCTGTGTTATTCCGTAAAACACCAGCGCTGACACACTGCACACACCAAACACTCTCATAAGCGCAACTTAAAAGCAAATCTTTTTGACAGTGATTCTATTTTTTTGTAGAGCTGTTAGTATGGGAAAAACAAATCACGCAAATTATATGTGCAAATAATAATAATAAGTAGCGACATCGCTTTCTTCCAATCAAGTACACTATCCTACAACAACATGAGGGTTATATCCAAAGACAATAAAAGGAAAGAAATTACGAAAAGAAAATTCTATATAATTGCCGTTTTTGTAACCTCCACCATAGGATGGGGTGTACTCAGTTTGTAACACCTTCAAATATCGACCTGATATCTCTATAAATTATGTATATTATTCATCACCTGCTTTTTCTTTGCATAGATATGTTGTTTGTTTTTACTCAGGTTCGAAATCATTTCAGAAAACTAAATTTTTAGAAGAAGTATGGATTACATACATATGTTGCAGGGCAAACGATCGTTTCTTGAGCCGCTACATTCTACACTGTGTTTGATTTCGGGTATATGTGAACATTTCAATGCAGTTCTCATTCAGTGGAGAACGCGAGGCTAACATTTAGGGTTGTCCAAAACCGTAACCGGTTTCGTCACCTGCAACCGTCGGCTGGTTTTTGTAAAATAGCCTTTTTCGGTTAACCGGGAAAACCGGGTTTTTGTGTCGGTTAACCGGTTTTTGGTAAATAAGTGAACATTGCACCAATAAAAAACTTATGCGCAGAAACACTACCATTTTATGTAAATTGTGACACATATGCGTCGCACAGTGGTTCAGAATCAAAATCCATCCGCCAAAATTCAATAACTTTTGTTCTAAAGGGTGATTTTTTAAAAGCTATAGGAAAGTTTTTCAAAAAAAAAAACACATAAAATTCAGAAAAATGCATGAAATCTTTATTTGAATCGATAGTACGGTCCATACAATTTAATGTTTGAAGATTATTTCATACAAATGTTGACCTTGACTGCGCCTCAAATGGTCCATCCGCTTAGTCCAATTTTGGCAATTCCACGTTTTTGAGTAACAGAGGCCCAATTGCTGCGAACGGCGACGAATCGGTAATTGATGGTCATCATTAACACTGGCCGATGCAGCTGCGATATTTTCTTCAGTTCGCACTCTACGTAAGCGTGTTGGTGGTTTAATGTCCAACAATGTAAATTTGGTGCGAAATTTAGTCACAATAGCCCGAATAGCCGCTTCAGTGGGTCGATTAAACTGACCATAAAATGGAAGCGCGCGATGAACATTCTTAACAGAGCACGCATTTTGATAATACAATTCAATAATTTGCAAGCGTTGTTCGTTTGTAAGACGATTCATGATTAAATTATAGACCAAACTGAAGATGTTTGACAGTGAAACAAAATACGAAACGTGCGTCAGCTGTTTAAACCAGTGTTGCCAATAAGATAATAGCTAAAAATCACCCTTTAGTAGACATTTTTGAATTCTTTAAAAAATCAAAATTAGACAAAGACCCAAGGATTATTTTGAAATATTAACATTAAAAATCGAGAAATCGGATATATTTTAGAAATCGGTCCAAAGTTGACTACTTTTCGTATTTTTCGATTTTGAAGACAATTTTTTTGTGTTTATGTTTTTTTAACATGGTTTTTACATATTTGTTCATAGCGAAGAAAACATTTTAATTTTTTTTGTATTACAGATTTTCACGTTTTTCAGATTTTGAAAATTGAAAAAACGTAATTTATTTTTTTGACTTTGTCGAACTGTTTCTCACACATTTTAAGAGATTTTGCACACACATCTTTTTCTTTCCGATTTCCGATTTCTAAAATATATCCGATTTCCCGATTTTTAATGTTAATATTTCAAAATAATCCTTGGGTCTTTGTCTAATTTTGAGTTTTAAAGAACTCAAAAATGTCTACTAGAACAAAAGTTATTGAATTTTGGCCGATAGATTTTGATTCTGAACCACTGTGCGTCGTGTCAGTGCTGCATTTGACACACGACATACGAAGCGCTTTTTAATTAGGATGCGAAAGCTCTATTGCTTCTTTCCAAAGAATCTTGTTATTTAATGTTGGATTTAAACCAAACAATAAACCACACCCAATACCCCAAAATAGCTCGAAAAGGCGAAAGACAGGCGACTTTATATGACGATTTCGCATTTTTTGACAAAACAAAGAAAAAACTGAAAATCTAAGTTACTTATATGATGCCTTGATGACTATTAGCCCTACATCAACATTTAGCGAGCGGTTTTTTTACGTCAAGCTAAAAAAATTGCTTACAAAATTATCACTTGAACTGTATACTGGTATTGCGATATTATTATAAGAAGGATTCTACGTAAACTTTTTATTCAAGTTTTTGTACGTAAAAATATGAATTATTTTATAGAATTGACTTAATTTTAAAACTAGCTGAACCACCGCCCGCTTTGCCAGGAAAAAAAAAAAACAAACGGTAAAATTAAAATCAGCTTTCATATTGATTTTTCTCCTGATCGGTACTACATGTACCAATTATAATCGAGGTACTTCCCGGAGATACTAAACAAATGCATATGTTCCATGGATAACGTTAGTTTACGGCGAATAATGGATGAAATGTCAAAAATCAAATTGATTTTTTGTTAAGTGTGATTCTCTTCATTTCCATTACCTAAACAAAAAACTTCATTCGTAAGAAGAAATTACATTACACTGAAAACACATAGAAAATTAATCAAATTGTTCCCTAATCAAACAACACAAAAACTAAAAAATTACTATAATTTCCGCTTTCTTGACTTAAATCGGCTGTTGACGAATGAATATTTCTTTGCTATTGTGCTAAGAAACTCCAAAGAAAGCGTGTAATTTTATAAAATTCAAATCAAAAATGCCTCATCTTTCAAATTCCGCCCATTTGTATATTGTCTAAGCAGGTTACAACTAAATTAACTCACACAACAATATAGGAATCTCGGTGTCGAATATATTCAAAAACAGGTTTTAATTTCGTATGGGAAGGGTCACGGCCACTTTCCGCCCATCTCGGAGTAGAAATTGTCTAAAACCGGTTTTAATTTCATATGGGACGGGTCACACCCACTTTCCGCCCATCTTTGCACAACTATATACACTGGATCAACTCACACAAAATTTATATATTCGATAATATGTTTTTACTTCGTATGTGAGGTAACACGCCCACTTTCCCAATACCGCTCATTTTTGGCACAATACATAAGTATTATAGCTGTCATTGAAGTGAATATATTCGATAATAAGTTTTAACTTCGTATGGAAGGTACCACGCTCTTTTTTTCAATATCGCCCATTTTCTGGGCACAGTTACGCAAATTGATGCTAGATGCACTTACACAAAATTTCAGTTTTTTTATCTGCCATAGAACGGCATATATTCGAAAATGGGTTTTAACTTCGTATGGGAGGTGCCACGCCCACATTTCCATTACCGCCCATTTTTGTCACAACTACGCACATTGATATTAGATGCACTTGCACAAAATTTGAGCACTATACGTGTCATAGAACTGACACTATTCGATATTATGTTTTAACTTCGTATGTGAGGTGGCACGCCCACTATTCCAATACCGCCCATTTTTGGCAGAACTACGCACATTGATGTTAGATGCACTTACACAAAATTAGAGCACTCTAGGTGTCATAGAACTGACAATATTCAATAATAGGTTTTAACTTCGAATGGGAGGTGCCACGCCCAAGTTTCCAATACTGCCCATTTTTGGCAAAACTATGAACTTACACAAAATTTCAGCACTCTAGGTTTCATAGAACTGACAATATTCAATAATAGGTTTTAACTTCGTATGGGAGGTGCCACGCCCACTTTTCCAATACCGCCCATTTTTGGCACAACTACGCATGTTTATGCTAGATTCACTTACACAAAATTACAGCACTCTAGGTGTCATAGAACTGACAATATTCAATAATAGGTTTTAACTTCGTATGGGAGGTGCCACGCCTACTTTTCCAATATCGACAATTTTTAGCACAACCACGAATATTGATGCTAGATGCACTTATACAAAATTTCAGCACTCTAGGTGCCATAGAACTGACAATATTCAATAATAGGTTTTAACTTCGTATGGGAGGTGCCACGTCCACTTTTCCAATACCGCCCATTTTTGGCACAACCACGCATATTGATGCTAGATGCACTTATAGAAATTTTCAGCACTCTAGGTGCCATAGAATATTCAATAATAGGTTTTAACTTCGTTTGGGAGGTGCCACGCCCACTTTTCCATTACTGCCCAATTAGTGAACTTTCACAAAAGTACTCCGAATATGCTAATTTATAAAAACGAATGCCACGCCCATGGAAAATATCAAAAAATTATATAGCCTATTTCCACCACCGGTTCAGCATGGGCATACTGTAAAAATTTAAAGAAGATCGGTCCAGTAGTTTAGGCTGCTATAAAGAACAAACAAACACAGATTCATTTTTATATATATAGATGATACTAAAAATGAACTACTTTCGTAATAAAAAAAATTAATTTAAATATTTTCGTACTTTGATTGAAAAAAACGGTTATAACCGGTTTTGTAAAAAAAAACTATAATCGAAAACCGGTTTTAAAAAATTTACTTTTCGGTTAAACCGAAAACCGTCTTTCTAAAATAACCGATTTTTTGGATACCCTACTAACAATCCACAGTGTTGTCGTTGTATTGAACTGGGCATTAATAAGGTAGTGTAGCGGTTGCTGAAGCAATTGTCAGCACAGCTAACAACCGCACATATGTATATAATTCACACTGCCTTTTAAGGTATTTACAGGTGTTTACAAAGTACAGTGTGAAAGAGTTTAATTTCGCAGGCCAATTTAAAAAAGAATCTACTTGAAATCTACACTCAGGCATCTACTGTTCCTGAGTGTTGTCGTAACTTTGTATGTCATTTCTATATTTATGTACAAATATACATAAGAAATTAAAAGCCTCACCTCCACAATCAATACATTTGAGACTCATTTTGGTTTATTTCAATACAGAATACTAATTATACTTGATTTATATAAATAGTTATGAATTGAATGATCAGAAGAAGAACGTGTCTGTTTTTTATATTATTTTCTACAGCAGATTATCAGTAATATGTGAAAGCAATTTTTTTAATACATTTTTAAAATTGGAATGTCTACTATGTAACAGGCAATAAACAAAGAGTCAAATTTTGAGCGAACACCACAGCAAAGCAGAAGAAAGATAATGTTGGGGCAACAATCATATTCTATTGCGGAAGTTACCTCAATTGGATTATTTTGAGCGGCCAAGGCGATACCCCACGGCAATGCAAAAGCAATACTGTTCGATGGTAACGCCCGAGAGTTTTACATGATTCTCGCCGTGAGCCTTCAAGCATGGTGCGCCAGCGCAAAGGGGCACGTTGCCATGCGACGGCCAGCGCCCAAGCAGAATTACCCCGGTGTCTCCTTAGAGGGTGGTAGCCCTCCACGGGAGCACCTAAGGTCTATCCCACCAGTACCACTTCGAAGCTTCTGCTATATGGGCATAACTTCCCCCTTGGTTAGGAGTTGAGGCCTATCTTAATACCTCCGCTGATCTTTGGGTCACAGCACCCGGTTGATAATGCAACACTACATGGAGCAAGCGCTCTACCCGCGATTTGGGTTTTAACCACAGCCACCACGTTGCTCCCAACAGGGGGCTCACCATTTAGTCAGCTAAAACCAAATTCTAGGGGCTTCTGACTACTGTTCGATGATAAATCGGCAATATTGTTAGATTATCATCCGAAAGAAATCTAGATGATATCGCCAAAATATCAACTGGAAGATAAAAAGGGGATATCGCCAGATAACCACCTAGAAGACAAAAACATATTTTTCATATTTTCAATCAAAGCTAATAATTACAAGACGTGGTAAATGAAGAACTATAACAACAGCAAAAAATATAATAAAACTTAGCACAGATAGCCCTGGACCTTTTCTAAGTTTTGCCCCACACATTTCAGAAAATTTACAATTTGTTAAAATTTTGAATTTTTTGTCAGTTTCCAAAAATGGGAGCACACTATAAACAAACAGAAAATATTGGTCGTGACCTTTCCGAATTTGGGCCCCTCACATTTAAGAAAATTATTTTTGTTTATAATTTTGTATTTTGTGTCACTGATGCACATTTTCATGAAGGTGACCCCACTGTGACCAAACGGAAGATATACTAACCTATTTCTAGAAAACTGACTATGACAACGAAATGAGGAAACTTTACGTAGTTATTTTGCCTATTTTTAAGGAATTGGAGTATGCATTTTACTCCGATTTAGCAATGCTATTTTTTTGAGTGCACTATTTTTTTTCAAAAAAAGAAAATAGTGATACATTTACAAAATATACCAACATTAATTGTTTGGAGGAAAAAACGACAATTATCATCGTGAGCAGTCTAACGAAGATATGCATTTTTATATTTCTATGGTTTTCTTGAACTCTCTTATTTCACTTCACAAAAAATAATTAAATTAATTTTATGTAAATTTCTTGTTTATGACGGCTACATGAAAACGATTTGTTATTCGGTAAAAATAAGTCATTTGACTTCTTTTTTCATCTAAACTTCAACACTGAATATGAAGTAGCATCCACAAAATCTGATATAATCCCAAAAGTTTTTGGTGTTTTATCGCCTTGTTCCTTTGATTGCTATTTCGTAGCGCAGCAATTAAATTATTGAAAACAACACTTCCAATATTTACTATGTTTGTTAGTTTTTTGCTACTTTGCATTTCTTGGACTTTTTCTTAATGTTTTCAGTTTTTCTAACGTCAAGAAATTAACGCTTATCTTTGTAAACTTAGCTGACATCATCATTAGTTCCATTAACCATTAAGATTGTGGATATTCTCGATTTGAATTATAAATGCATCAAGTGAAACATGTATTAACATATATAAAGTGCTACACACAATCCTATATGATCATAAAAACATATTTCTGTTATGTACATATACTTAAATCATGTGCAAAACTATGTATAAAGTGAACAAATCTCCTTAATTATAGAGATAACAAAAATGGCTAAAACACCATTAGTGTTTATTTAAACATGTCGTTCATTTTGTGCATGAACGACACATCTTTTTTAATTGGTATCTTTTCGGAAGAGTGATTTAAAGATTATAAAGACGATACCTACTCTAATCATAAAATCATAATAATAATTATATTAGAGTAGAGTAGAGATTAGGCATGAGGGTTCATAATCTTTATGTCGCTCTCCTAAAAAAAAACAAATAAAACAACTTACTAACTTACTTCTTCCTGCACGAAATGATCGATATACCCTAGCGAATAAATATGCTCGATTCGTCACGTGCTGACTGAACTATATATGAGAAAATAAATTCTAATACAACTAGTAAAGACACAAATTACTATTTTGATCGCTTTTAACAGATCCCTGTAAGGAGTTAACAATACTGATGGAAGGTAATTTTGATGGGAAAACTGAAAATATTGGCTGAATGAAGTTTATAGCACAGATAGCCTTGGACGTCCCTTTCCGAATTCGGTCCCCAAACATTTCAGAATAGTTTTTTTCACAGTTTTGATTTTGTGTCAAACATGGAATGAAGTGCTAACTTTCACAATAAGTTCTTCTAGTTGAAATATAACGTGTTAAGCTCAATTTTAAGAAATTCTCTGAAAATACGCGGTTTATATGTAAATCTGAACCGATATGACCCATTTTCACCATAGGTGTACCTAGTTTAAATATATGATGTTTTGCTAATTTTGATGAAAATCTTTTAAAATATGTGGATTCTGGAGCGGAAAATTTCAAAATGGGAGCGAAATTTGTATGGGAACTATATATAAATCTGAACCGATCTAACACATTTGTACCACAGGTGTTTCCAGTTGAAATATAAGGTGTTTTGCCAAACTTGAAGAAAATCTGTTAAAATATGTGGATTATAGAGCCGAAAAATTCAAATTGGGAGCGAAATTTGTATGGGAACTATATATAAATCTGAACCGATCTGACCCATTTGTACCACAGGTGTTTCCAGTTGAAATATAAGGTGTTTTGCGGATTTTTGAAGAAAATGTGTTAAAATATGTGGATTCTAGAGCGGAAAAATTCAATTTGGGTGCGAAATTTGTATGGGAGCTATATATAAATCTGAACCGATCTAACACATTTGTACCACAGGTGTTTCCAGTTGAAATATAAGGTGTTTTGCGGATTTTTGAAGAAAATGTGTTAAAATATGTGGATTCTAGAGCGGAAAAATTCAAATTGGGAACGAAATTTGTATGGGAGTTATATATAAATCTGAACCGATCTAACACATTTTTACCGCAGGTGTTTCCAGTTGAAATATAAGGTGTTTTGCCAATTTTGAAGAAAATTTGTTAAAATATGTGGAGAACGCAAAAATTCAAATTGGGAGCGAAATTTGTATGGGAGCTATATATAAATCTGAACCGATCTAACACATTTTTACCACAGGTGTTTCCAATGGAAATATAAAATGTTTTGCGAATTTTGAAGAAAATTTGTTGAAATATGTGGATTCTAGAGCCGAAAAATTCAAATTGGGAGCGAAATTTGTATGGGAGCTATATATAAATCTGAACCGATCTAACACATTTTTACCACAGGTGTTTCTAGTGGAACTATAAGATGTTTTGCCAATTTTGAAGAACATCTGTTGAAATATGTGGTTTCTAGAGTGAAAAGGGTTAAATCGGGAGTGAAATTTGTATGGGAGTTATATATAAATCTGAACCGATCTAACACATTTTTACCACAGGTGTTTCTAGTGGAACTATAAGATGTTTTGCCAATTTTGAAGAAAATCTGTTAAAATATGTGGATTATAGAGCCGAAAAATTCAAATTGGGAGCAAAATTTGTATGGGAGCTATATATAAATCTGAACCGATCTAACACATTTTTACCACAGGTGTTTCCAATGGAAATATAAAATGTTTTGCGAATTTTGAAGAAAATCTGTTAAAATATGTGGATTCTAGAGCGGAAAAATTCAAATTAGGAACGAAATTTGTATGGGAGTTATATATATATCTGAACCGATCTAACACATTTTTACCACAGGTGTTTCTAGTGGAACTATAAGATGTTTTGCCAATTTTGAAGAAAATCTGTTGAAATATGTGGTTTCTAGAGTGAAAAGGGTCAAATCGGGAGTGCAATTTGTATGGGGGCTATATCTAAATCTGAACCGATTTTCGTCTTTGTCCCGAAAAACTTCGTTCTGCAAAGTTTCGTTTGGTTCTGGCTACAATTGCGACCTGTATCGTGATTACAACAATAGATGGACAGACAGACGGACATTGCTAAATCGACTCAGAAAGTGATTCTATGGGTCTATCTCCCTTCATTTTGGGTGTTACAAACAAATGCACAACGACATAATACTCTCGTGGAGTGTATAAAAACGAGTAACGCTGAATTTTCCGATTTAAAAAAGATATAATTTTAGCATAATTTTGTTTAATAAAATAGTTTGAAATTTTGAAATTAACTTTCTTTACATTTTTGTATTATTTCCTTGTGCATTTCGATTTTTTGGCCCACCCAAAACTTGGATCTATTCAGTTAGGTACAACAATTTCTCTCTGTTACCAATATTTTTAGCAGAAAGTTGTTGTGTCTCAAATCCATTAATTTTTGTTTGATGAGCTACTGTATGCGGCTATTAATGCCTAATAATTATATTTAGCTTGATGTAAAAAGCAAACAATTCAAACGTTTTCATTTTGTCATGTCATGCTTGTTTCAACTATCTCTCTATTATTATATTTGTAAATTAAGTTTCGAAAACTAAATAGCCAAAACGATGAACATACGTACATTAGGATGGGTCACGAAAATAAATTGCTACGGTCACCTCCCAGAAATGAAGATTGGATTGTTTGATGATCTACAAAATATTTCATCACTGGGTCAAGCCATCTGACGTCACTGACTCCATTTTTGAGAAATAATTTAATGCAGGCGATGGTTTTCAGAGCGAAAATATTCAAATTCTTTTTACAAAAAATGAGCGCTGCGGCGTCAATTTTATCACGTTTAGCTCATATATGGCTACATCTATCTAATCATCATTAAACAATCCAAACTTAATTTTCGTGGGGTGACTGGAAATTGTGTTTCCTTTTGTATGGACCGCTACCCAGCCTAACGTACATACAACGAACATTTATTTTCGAGAATTTCAATGTCAAAAATAAACGACAGACTGATACGAGACGATACGGTTCTTTGGAAAGTAAACAACAATTTTTTTATTTGTACATCTATAGTTTAGTGATCGTATTGATTTATGACTAGTTCTATTGCTTACATAGAACACTAGGCAAAGCAAAAGCAATATAATTTTCGGATATATTTTAAAATATTATTATTACCAACATATGCCCAAAGTTGAAAAGATGCGAATAAAATATCCTATTGGGGGTGAATAATATAACTTTCATACAGATAGTCAAAAATTTTGTTATTTGAAACTTATTCCTAGGTTAAGTCCTTTATAACTTCTTCAGGTAGGTCGCATTTCATGTACTAGTGCCCACATCTTATACCGGGCATTGATCAACTTTTCAATATCATGTTAGATTTAAACTATTGGTATATCTCCCATACAAATGTACCGACAATTTACATGATTACCTTTTTTGTTATAGTCTAAGGTTTGTGTCCAGAAATCCACCATCACCCAAATCAAAACATTAATGGAAAAATTTTGCCAAAAGATTGCGTCTGTAGATAATAAAACGAAGGTATTCTTCCATGGAATAATTTGACTAGTCCGAATACAAACATGAAATATAATCACAATAAGTGTGTAGATTATTTTTATGACTATGTGACTATGGTCTGCTCTAATACTTCTAATCTAAAAATTTGAAAAATTACAATTATATTTTCAGTTGTTGTTACGTGGTCTGTCGTCATTTATTTTGGTGTAAGACCAAAGGTTCTACCGAAATTTTCAGCAGAACCTAAAGAAGCACAAAAGCCTGCCGACATGTTCATTGTCACCATACGAAATGCGCGATATGATAACGACAGTTCTACACCAAACAAATACCCTCTATATCTATCATTAAGATGACTGGCAGTTTTTTATGTTGAATAATGAGAATATTCTTATTAGTCGTATCAAGCAAAAAAACAAACAAAAAACGATGGAAATGTGTTAAATTTAATTAAGTTTCCATAACACTCAAAAGAATTTGTCTCGAAACATAGTTTGATACATGTTTATGGGGGAATATGAAAACATGGACCCATATGGTCCACTTTAACAGTAGGAATAGAACTATAAATATAAATAAAATATAAAGGTTTTGAAAACATGATCCAATTTTCCGGTAGGTATTCCGTGTGCAAATAGAACATGATCTGAAAAATTTGATGAAGATCCGACGACAAATACATATTTTACTGCGGTAATAGGATAAATCGGACAGACATTTGTAGGTGGTCTATAACTTGGGGGCTGTGCCAAAACATGGGCCTATATAATATGCATTTTTAGGACAGTAATAGTGTAAATCGGAGGTACATTTGTATGGGGGCTATATCAAGATATGGACCCATGCTAACGCGAAAGTGGACATGTTGTTTCTAATTCAAATATAAAATGATCCTGAAAATTTTGTCAATTTCCTTCGTAAGATGTGGGTTTTAGAGCTATAATAGTGTAAACTGGGGTCCATTTGTATGGGTGCTATACCAAAACATGGACCCATATAGTTGAATTTCATAGTAGGTGTTTCTAAATATAATATGGTGTAGGATATTTGTTAAGATCCGGTGTAAAATGTACATTTTAGAGCGGCAGTACTGTAAATCGGAGGTACATTTGTATGCGGGTATATTGGTAAAAAGTGCGTTAACCTCCAATTCAATAGCGATAGCGTCAAAAAATACTTCTGCCAAATTTTCTAACCCATTATGGGCCGCAACCTTTTTCCTCAATTTGTAGTCCTCAAGGGACCATCTCGATCATTTTTGTGGAAGTTCTTAACCCTCTAGCTTATCTAAATATGACACTTTTTTCGATAAAAACAAAAAAGTCCATTCAAGAAGGACATTTAAGGATTAAAATGTTCTACGGAAAAATTTGTTGGAAAAATTCAGTACGGGTCACCGCAGACACCAAAGTAAAATAAATATTCTTATATTTATATTTTCAAATTTAATTTTTTGGTTAATTCCAAAAGTACAAATTTTGAAAATTCATTATCAGACGTACATAGTGCAAAATAACCTAACTTCATGATTCAACAAATTTTTGCCGTAAAAGAAAAGGTACGAATTTGGAAAAAAAAACTTTATTTTGCGTGTCTATACAGACAGAGGAATGTATACACCGAATTCCATGATTCCAGCTGCGCCCATTTGGTTGGTACCATTGTTACCCCCTTGACGTTTCTGCACAATTAGAATTTCATCATTCTAGCTGTAGTCGTTTTGTTGGTACTATTTTTATCCCCTTGTTTCATTTTAAGCCCAAAAAGTATGAATTTCGAAAAATCTGTTTATTTTAAGTGTCTACGAAATCAGAGGAATGTATACACCGAATTTCATTATTCCAGGTGTAGCCGTTTGGTTGGTACCATTTTTATCCCTCCGTGCCCATTATATCCCTTGAAAGTACGAATTTGGAAAAAACCTTTTATTTTTAATGTCTACGTAGTCATAGGAATGTATACTCCGAATTTCATGACTCCAGCTGCGGTCATTTGATAGGTACTATTTTTATCCCCTTTTTTCATTTTAAAAAGTAAAAATTTAAAAAAATCCGTGTATTTTACTTGTTCATTATTCCAGGTACAGCCGTTTATTTGGTACCATTTTTATCCCTCTATTCCCATTTTACCATTTTCAAGTACGAATTTGTATCTGTATTTGTATATGTATCTACTCAATTAGAGGAATGTACACACCGAATTTTGTGTTTCTAGCTGTTGTCGTTTAATATGTACCATTTTTATCCCTTTTTTGTCCCATTTCATCCCCTACAAATAAGAATCACTTTATGGTGCACGTTTTTGCTATAAGGGGAATGCGCATACCAAATATCAATAAATATGCTAAAATATTAGGGATTAGTATGGGTATTTTTAGTCCTTGTGAGGGAAAAATTTTTCCCTTTGGGCCGATTTCGCACCGTTTCAATCCCAACCGACATACGACTATAAGACGCATTTATGGAAAATTTGAACGGTATATAGCTCCTTTCCTTTAGATGCTAGCGTGCTTTCAACAGACGGACGGACGAACATGGCTAGATCGTCTTAGAATTTTATGACGATCAGGAATATATATATTTTATAGGGTCTTAGGTCGATATTTCAAGGTGTTACAAACGGAATGCCAAAATTAGTATACCCCCATCCTGGAGGTGGAGGGTATAAAAATATTTTCGTATTCTCTATATGATATAAAGTTACGCGGGTTTTTCTAAAGGCGCTTTTCACAATTTTTGACTTTACAGCCAACATTTATCCTAAAAAAGAAGCTCAGACCAGCTGGACTAGAAGTTTATTCTACAGAAATGATCTACCCTACCCTTTCCCTTTCAGAATTATGTGGTCGCTAATCTCTTCCAAAAGTCAAAGGGGGTTTTTTAGTCCGCATGCCGCAAGGAGAGCCCGGCATATCACGTCTGGTGACGACCTTTCGTGCATGCAAAAATGCATTTTTACCTCCTCTCCCGCAAAAAAATCATAGAATCAAACCCACATTTTTATATGAACAGCAAAATAAACCGAAAAAATATTTTATCATATTGCTAGATTTCTATATTTTTTGCTGTTTATGAGATTTTTCGTGCCAGCAAAAAACGATTTTTTAAAAAATGTATTTTTTTATATAAAAAAGATTTAAGATTTTTATTTATCAATAATGAGTGATTTTTTTAATGTTCGTCTAAAAACGGTGGACAAAAAATCTAATTAAAATAATTTATTTTGATGTGAAAATCGCGGCACCATGAATAAGCTCCAATATTCGACGTCACGTGGAATGGAATTATTTGTATTGTATCATAATTTGAAACAATTAGAAATTATGTTTTATAATATTAAACATTAAGAATTCGAAAAATATTCACAACTGTGGTGAATATTTGGATTTTAATTAAAAAATCTGTAAAATATGAAACCCTATCATTTCGATGATATCTCAGAAAGTACTGAAAAAACACAGTTTATTTAGGTCACTGATTATTTAGATTATTTAGTTAGTTACTGATAAAAAATCAAATTTTAAATTTATTTAGAAAAAAAATAAATTTATTTTTTGAAAAAAAAAAAATTAAAATTATTATTTCAAAAAAAATCAATTTATTATTTCAAAAAATAAGCTCATTTAAAAAAATAAAATAAATTTATTATTTCAAAAAATAACTTTATTGTTTCAAAAAATAAATTTATTTCGTCAAAAAATAAATTTTATTTTTTTTTCTGGAAAAAAATTATCATTGTTCACAAAATTTTTGAAAACTAGTGATATTAAATATCATGATAGCAAAAATAGTAATAAAAATTTATAAATCGGTCCGAGTTTAGAACACCATCAGAAAATGTTAAGCACAACTTTTCGACAAAATTTTTGAAAACTAGTGATATTTAAGATTGGAAATTGAAAATCCAAACCAGGTTGGTTTTAAACCTGAGAAGGTTGTTGTTGTTTCTAGCATAAATATTTGCAATGCATTAAGTTTTTAGAAAACGAAATTTCTTCTACTCTCCGATTATTCGTAGATCCCTAATTATTACTACTTTTTTATATTTGTGACAACCACTGTGATATGTGAAAACACCAAAATCAACAACAATGTGTCTCAGTGTGACGGTGCCGCCCCGAACTTTTATTTCGGACTGTGAATGAATATTGTAATTAAACGAACCATGTTGTTTTTGTTAGCGCAGCGCATGTTAGTTAGTTAAACTACATTCATGTTGTGGGACGACAGCGGCGTTATCGCAGAATGTGTGAAATGACAAGAGAGAAAGAGATTAGTTTTTGCGACAAACATTACGCGATGCTCCTATCTCTTCCCCGCCACGCTGGCTGATCACTTCCGACGTAAACGTTGCGAACGCACAGCGTTCGCTGAAAACTTGAGGTTTTTGTCAAATCTTCTCCATTGAGAAGTTAGACATTGAACAAAACGGTCCGGTCCGCAGCAGAATTTGATAGTTTCGTCGTCGTCGTCATCCGTCACCAACGTCCGAAAATGCTAATAAAGAACGATAACAATATTTTTGTGCCCGACTACATGAACGAAGAGTTCTTTTTGAATGCGCTGGAAGAAGGATTGCGCGAAATAAAAATCGTTATTCGTGAAATTGATATTGCCTGGGGCAGCAATCCCGGTGACAATTATTGTTCGAGCATTTATCGCGTCGTCATAACTTACGATAGTTTCGGTGAAGAACCCCTGGAAAGTGAAAAGATATCGCTGATAATTAAGACCATACCTATAACGCCGGAAACACAGTTCCTCGATGATGTGGGCGTATTCGTTAAGGAGAAGATCACCTATAACGATGTCCTGCCCCGTTTGGCTATTCTCAGTGAAAACGATCAATTCGGTGCCCAGTAATTATATATGGAAATATCCTCAAATATTGATAATATTTAATGGGCAACATTTTTTAGCTGTTTCTATGCCATCAAGTCGCCGGTTCAGACAATTGTCTTCAATGATTTGAAGGTCGATGGTTTTACGGTCGCCTCTCGCCAGGATGGCTTAGATTGGGATCATTCGACTTTGATTTTACAGAAATTGGCCAAATTTCATGCCACTTCCATGGTTTTGGCTAAAAAGGTGAGCGCAGCGTGCTCATAGTGTTGGGAATATTGTTTTTTTATTATTAATAATTACCCTCCCCCAGGATCCTTCAATTGTAAAACGTTTCAAGAAGGGCATGTTGAGCGAGGAAACTGTGTTGAAAAGCGATACGTTTTTCCAAATGTTCGGCGGTTATTTGTCGCAATTGATTAAGACCTCATCCAGTTGGCCCGGTTACGAGGCCATCAATGTCAAACTTCAAAAGTACTACGACAACTTTAAGGCGATAACCTGGAAGTTGGGCAAAGCCAAAGAAGGCGATCGCATTGTGGTGCTCAATCACGGTGACATGTGGACCAACAATTTTATGTATGCCTACGAGGACGAAAGTAAACCCAACAAACCGACAAAGGCGATATTTGTAAGTACAATGATAATGATTAGGGTAGTTCGAAAAAAGTTGTGCATATAAGATGGTTAAGATGAGGGAAACAATGATTGCACATAATGCTGTCCTATTTCTTAGAGGATATACAAATGTCAGCGGAATAATCCTTCCAATCTAAAAGATATAAAAAATCAATTTTTGATTGGCGATACAGTAACTTTTTGCAATATAAAAAGATTTAAGATTTTTATTTATCAATAATGTTTGTCTAAAAACGGTGGACAAAAAATCGAATTAAAATATTTTATTTTCATGCGAAAATCGCGGCACCATGAATAAGCTCCAATGTTCGACGTCACGTGGAATGGACTTATTTGTATTGTATCATAATTTGAAACAATTAGAAATTATGTTTTATAATTTTAAACATTAAGAATTCGAAAAATGTCCACAACTGTGGTGAATATTTGGATTTTTAATTAAAAAATCTGTAAAATATGAAACCCTATCATTTCGACGATACCTCGAAAAAAACACTGTGTATTTAGGTCACTGATTATTTAGATTATTTAGCTAGTTACTGATAAAAAATCAAAAATTAAATTTATTTAGAAAAAAAATAAATTTATTTTTTGAAAAAAAAAAAATAAAATTATTATTTCAAAAAATTCAATTTATTATTTTAAAAAATAAGCTAATTTTTTCAAAAAAAATTATTATTTCAAAAAATAAATTTATTGTTTCAAAAAATAAATTTATTTCGTCAAAAAATAAATTTTATTTTTTTTTTCTGAAAAAAAAAAATATAATTTTCACTTGTTTTTTGAGCTAAAAACCTGCAAAATTCTCATGCAAAAAGTTTTCTCAATATTCTTCATAGAAAAAAATATTTCAGTGTGAACTAAGTGTATAGTGCTAGAGGAGAAAATGTCATGATTTTACAATTGTTATATAAATGTGAAGGTTGGTACGAACCTTCTAGTACCTTCCACAGAAATAATCCGACCCTATAGATGATGATGATTATCTGTTTTTTTAATATTTATTAAAAAATAAATTTTTGTCGAAGGTACCTATAATCTTGGGAGTATAAGGCCGATCATTCTATGATAACTAACTAACCAAACATTTAGGATAATAATGAGAGTTGTACATTTTTGATCCATACTCCATTTTTTCAGTTTCAAAACACATGTCAACAATTTCATGTAGAAAAGGTGGTTTAGGAATCGCAGCCAAAAATTCATTTTTTTTTAAGTTGTGACTGGTTGTGTAAACCACGTTTTGCAATATTTTTCAAAAAATCGTCCAATACCAAACGCGTTTACAAAATATCATCAAAATCGGAAGTTCTTGGAAACATTTTCCTTGGCTTTACATTGAATTCCACAATCCGGATGATAACATAAATCTGTGGTTGTCACAAATAACTTAACAAGTCCTTTGTGGGAATTTTGAGTTATTGATGCCAAAGTGCTACTTTTTCTGTGTTTTTTCACTAATGTACAATTTTCTTGCAAATTATTACTTACCGTTACTTATTTTTTTGTTGCAAAAACAACAAAGGTTTAATGTTTAATAAATCAGTTTGGAGCTCTAAAAGCATTTGTCGACATAAGATGTATTGTAGCGGAGTCTTTTTCGGAATAAAAAACATATAAAGACTTATGCTGTTATTCAAAAAGAATATTAAAACGTTTTTTTGCAATTTTTTCAATTAACAAGCACTTATAAAAACGTGTGCGCTTCCTGTTGTCTTCTTTAGCCATATTTATGGTAACATTTATTTATTTTGCGTTTTGTTTATTTTTTTTTTTTGCTTTTTTCACAAAGACATCTGATGTTGATATGTGCTTTTATTATGCACACACTTTTCTACGCCCGTAACAATACGCTTTTTAACCCTTCTATGATATTTCATTATTTGATTCTATGATTTATGATTTAAGTCTTTACTTGTGAAAACCGCAGATATTTACCCTCACGATAATACTTATTTACAAAAGGGGCGTATAACATTTTTTTTGGCCAATGTTTTTTCTAAAGTTGAAAACGATTTTTTGAGATTTTTTATTTTCATTTTTTAATTTCATTCAGAAGAAAAATCTTGATCTGGAATTTGAATGTATTACATTCAAAAGCCAATTCATGATAAATTACTCAATGAAAAAAAAATGTCAGAGACCTAAAAATTTATGTTTTTTATTGAGTTATACTGATTCACAAAAACAACAACAATTAAAATTTTTATGGAAATATTTTTTAATTGTTTACTAAAATTCCAATTTTCTTAAAATATAAGTCCGAACATGTTCGGTTATTTGTTCAAGATAATGTCATTATGTTGGCTCAAAATTTTGTGAGATTTTTTAAAAAATCATATTTAATTTAATTATTATAAACCCCATTAGCCAAATAGGAAACATAGCATGTTTGTTCAACGAAGAAATTTAGATGTAAAAGTTATTACCCTTCTATAAGTATGTGTCGTCTTCACGTACTACATTGAGTTTGAGCCAATTTTTTTCTTAGAATATCCTATTACTATGTCGAATTTTTATAAAAAAAATTGACGACGTTGGTATCTCTAGGGGAAGCACTTTTTTCAGAGGATGTACTGACTTTAACCAATTTAATTCTTCTCAAAATTGAAAAATTAAACAAACAAATACTTTATTTTAATTCGTAAAAGTAATATTTCCTTACCAAAAAAGAAAGAAATCACAAAATAATTTATATCAAAAATTAAAAAATATATAAATATTGTTGTTGTTCGTCTAGAAACTTTGTATTGAAATTATTAGTTACTTTTATAATTTATTTCAATTTATATGTTATTTCATTTTATATGTTATTCAAATTATCTGAATCACTTGAATAAATAAAAAACTGTTAATTCATCAATGTCAGTGGATATAGTGTGACTTAGACCACTCTCAATCTAACACTAATGACAATTTTTGTTTGGATAAAATTAGAAATTTCATTGTGACGGTACATTTTTTATAAATGTCAAAAAGAAAAGTTCTTAACTTAGAGATCTGATCAGAGTAAAGAGAAAATTTTGCATATCTCATTTTTTTATTTTTTACTAACTGTGTGATTGTGATTATGTTTCCAAAATGAGAATGTAAAATATTAAAAGAGCCTTTGACGAAAATTAGATTTTTTTTTAGATTTTAGATATACGAATATCCTGACGAAATTCTACCCATAAAAAATACATTTTACTGAACAGTTTGACAAATAACGTCTTAAATACGTACCTGTTACACTTTGCAACAAAATTAGAAAGTGATAATTGTTTTGAAAAAAAAGTAGTTTTTGTCTACAAAGAGTGTCATAATTACTACATTTAACATAGACATTGCTTTCTTGGCTAGAATGTCATATATTAAAAATAAAACAAAATATTTGTGGTTTTTTCGTGCCAGTAATTTTTAGGTAACCCAAAATAATCAGTGAATGTTATACACAAACATTCGACAAAATGTTTGTAGACTAAAAACAACAACAAATATTTCGATTTAAAAAATACTAAAACAGATTTTTTACAATCAGCTTTACTTTATATCGCACAATAAACTTTTTTCGAAACACCTTAATATACATACGACCCTAGCAGATGTATCCACACGAGCGTCCTTTGTATATTTCCTCTATTGCAATTTTCATTCGACAGGTTGATTTCCAATTGAGCTTCTACGGCAGCCCGGCATGTGATTTGAATTTCTTTTTGAACACCAGTGTCCATCTCGATTTGCAGAAGACCAAACGTCAAGAGTTGATAGAAGTCTACTACAAAAGTTTCGTCGAGTGCCTAGAGTATATGCGCTACGAGTCCATACCGACCATGGAAGATTTGCAGTATGAGCTGCGATCGCGTGAACTATATGGTCTATTTGCCCTGTTTGGGTTCGTGCCCATGGTCACCATGCCCAAGGAACTCAGCAACGATACAAGCATCGAAGCCTTTACCAACGAAGAATACAAAGCCAAGAAATTTGAAACCGTATTCGCCCAGGAGCAGTTACAGCAACATTTGAAATTCGGTCTGAAACGTTTCGAAGAATTGGGTGTCTTCGAAGAGTATTAATGGCATTATAAGCCGATGATATTATTAATTTTAATCAAAGTACAAATTCGTTAATAAATGTAATGGTTAGATATATGTAAATAAATAAAATATGCATGGCATAAATAAACGAAGAAAAATCATATACTATCTTTATTATTAGGGATGTTTTTCTTTAAGACTGGATAACTAAGCTGCGATAACAAAAATGTAAATAAAAAGTTAACATTTCACTCAAAATAAAATAAATGTTTTTATACCCTCCACCTCCAGGATGGGGGTATACTAATATTGTCATTCCGTTTGTAACATCATGAAATATCGACCTGAGACCCTCTAAAGTATATATATTCTTGATCGTCACAAAATTCTAAGACGATCTAGCCATGTCCGTCCGTCCGTTGAGAGCACACTAGCATCTAAACGAAAGGAGATAGGATGTCACAATTTTCCATAAATGCGTCTTATAGTCGTAGATCGGTTGGGATAGCAACTGGGCGAAATCGGCCCAAAGGGAAAAATTTTTCCCTCACAAGGACTAAAAATACCCATGATAATACCCACTATTTTAGAGTATTTAAGCGTATTTTCTCAATATCTCTGCTTGTACTTACTCGATATTGGGTATGCGCATTCCCCCTATAACAAAAACGTGCACCATAAAGTGATTTGTTTTTCGTAGGGGTGAAATAGGGCAAAAAGGGATAAAAATGGTACATATCGAACGACAACAGCTAGAAACACGCAATTCCTCTAATTGAGTAGATACTGTAATATAAAAGTATTTTTTCGAAATTCGTACTTTTAAGGGGTAAAATGGGAATAGAGGGATACAAATGGTACCAACCAAACGGCTGCACCTAAATTCCTCTGATTGCGTAGACACGTAAAATAAACACATTTTTCGAAATTCTTAATTTTTGAGTTTAAAATGGAAAAAGGGGATAAAAATAGTACCAACCAAATAACCGCAGCTAGAGTCATGAAATTCGGAGTATACATTCCCCTGACTGTGTACACACGAAAAATAAAATATTTTTCAAATTAAAGAGTGATTTTTTAGCTATTATCTTTTTGGTAACACTAGATTAAACAGCTGACGCACGTTTCGTGTTTTGTTTCACTGTCAAACATCTTCAGTTTGGTCTATAAATTAACCATTAATCGTCTTACAAACGAACAACGCTTGCAAATTATTAAATTTTATTATCAAAATGCGTGCTCTGTTAAGAAAGTTCATCGCGCGCGCTTCCTTTTTATCGTCAGTTTAATCGACCCACTGAAGCGGCTATTCGGGCTATTGTGACTAAATTTCGCACCAAATTTACATTGTTGGACATTAAACCACCAACACGCTTACGTAGAGTGCGAACTGAAGAAAATATCGCAGCTGTATCGGCCAGTGTTAATGATGACCATCAATTATCGATTCGTCGCCGTTCGCAGCAATTGGGCCTCTGTTACTCAAAAACGTGGTAATGCCAAAATTTGACTAAGCGGATGGATCATTTGAGGCGCAGTCAAGGTCAACATTTGTATGAAATAATCTTCAAACATTAAATTATATGGACCGTACTATCGATTCAAATAAAGATTTCATGCATTTTTCTGAATTTTATGTGTTTTTTTTATGAAAAACTTTCCTATAGCTTTTAAAAAATCACCCTTTAGTACTTTCAAGAGATACAATGGGAACAGAGGGATAAAAATGGTACCAACAAAACGGCTACAGCTAAAATTATGAAATTCGGTGTGTACATCCCTATAATTGCGTAGACACATAAATTAAAGAGATTATTGAAAGTCGTACTCTTATGGGGGTAAAATAGGGGAAAAGGGATAAAAATGGCAGCAGCTAGAATCATGGAATTCGGTTTATTCATTCCGTTGACTGCATAGACAAGCAAAATAAAAAGATTTTTCCAAATTCGTATTTTTACGGAAAAAATTGGTGGAATCATAAAGTTAGGTTATTTTGCACTATTTGTATCTGTACTTTTGGAATTAAAATGGAAAGGAAATACAACCACACAATACATATACACAATACATAATACAAATACAAATATTCTTATATTTATTTTTTGAATTCACTTGAAGTATTATTTCGATATGTCAACGTATTGGTAGCCTTGAATTGAAATAATAAAAATATTATATTTTATTTTGAACTGGGATATTGTCCTGGCTCAAGACCATTTTGCATCTATATTTAATAGAATTCAAATTTATTTACAAATGGCATGGTGACATTTATAGATGCAAAATGGTCTTGAGCCAGGACAATATCCCAGTTCAAATCAAATATTGATTACAGACCAAAAAAAATACAAACGCAAAAAACTAAAAGAAATGAGCGTTGGCACGGCAGAAGTATTGCTGGGTAACTATACCTGCATATACACATACTTACATATGCAACTCAATGAGATGCTTGTAAGATGGCATGTGTGCTTTATTACTTGGTGCGATTTTTTAAACGCAAATTCGGCAAGTGAGTTGTGATTCTCGTTCGTTTGTGTGAATTATCTCCTTAAGGAGGCCGGGTTTGATGTTGAAAAGTCGCTGCGAAGCCACTTGAAAATACTTTTGACATGGTCGAAATCATGATCGTGGTAGTCTGCAGCCAAGTAATAAATGTCACCATGCCATTTGTAAATAAATTTGCATTCTATTAAATATAGATGCAAAATGGTCTTGAGCCAGGACAATATCCCAGTTCAAATCAAATATTGATTACAGACCAAAAAATGCAAACGAAAAAAAACTAAAAAAAAATATTTTATTTTTTTATAAAATTATTTTTTCAATGTTTGTATTTGTTTAGGTTTGGCTATATTAAAAATGTTAGCGCAATGAAAAAACGGACACGTTAAACTTAAACGAATTCTTTATTTGAACTGAAATCTATGATCTAAAATGTAATACATGTAGGCAGTGATGAGAGTGTAAGAAACAATGAGATTAATAATGCCGTTACTTGAGTAATTGAGTGTTTAATGATATTTACATAGAATTTGAGTTGAAGAAGAAAAAGTGTAATAACGAAAAACAAAACTAAAAGAAAGTACTTAACAAAAAACATTTATAATTTCCTGTAATATTACTGAACTTCTACGAAAATCGACAGCCTCTGTGGAATACAATCCATGGTGGAGGGTACATAAAGTTCGGCCCTGCCGAACTTAGCGCCGTTTTTACTTGTTTTTTTTTTAATTTTCGCCAATAACAATACCAACGTGTGTGTGAAAACTAATTTTGAAAAATAATTTTATGTTAAAAATGTTGGATTTGGTCTGAATAATAATCCCTTGTAAGTCAAATTTATGGTTGTCGTGGCTATGTTCAAAAGAGTCAACTCAAAATATTTTCCGAACATTTGTGTTGATGCAAATATTTACAGTTGCGGTCAAAATAATAGCAGCGCACTACAGCTTAGCATACATTTTCATATATTTATTTATGTTATAATTTTTTATTGCAACTACTGCATTACATAATTGTTTATTTGGTGATATGATTTTAATAGTTTTAGAAATTTCACATTTTTGGACTATTCGCCATTTTGGACCGGTCAAAATAATTGCAGCATTAAAAAAACTCAAGAAAAAGGAATTTTATCTCATTTTTTTCAATTCGATTTGATGTTATAAATAAGATATTATGAAATGTACACTGTTTCTGAAAAGTTATTGTTTTATTTTTCTATAAGTAGGGCAAGGAGAGCATTGTGGAGAACAAAATCGAGTTCCTATAAAAAGTTTGAAATCTGAGGGTAAATCATATAGTGAAGTTAGATTTTTTCCAGTGTTCCATTAAAATTATCAGAAATTCGATATTATAAGAAGAAAAAAACAAAACACGTCAAAAAAATCAGTTTATATAACCTGTAACCAACCATTCGCCGAATAGTAAAGTCTAGTACAAAAACCCACTTACGCCCGCCACCGAAATAAAAAACAATGTCTGTCCATCTTTGAGAGTTTAAAATGTTCGTAGAATACTAAGAAAATATAATCTGTAAGCCAGAAGTCCAAGAAAAATACTACATAAAAATAAATGGCATATCACAAAAATATTGCAATTCGCAAAAACACACCTGCAGTAGCCAACCAAAAAGTGAGTGCACGTTTTATGGTCAATTGAACCAAAAATTGTTTTATATGGTGGGACAGTCCCTCGACAGTTTGTAAGACGTCCACAGAAAACGGAATACATCTCCAGGTATAGTACCAATACTGTCTAATAGGGAGGTTCAAGCATAATGGCTTGGGCTTGTCCATACATTGGCCCAGAACTGCTATGGACTCTGTCCAGTACATCAAAATACTGCCTAAGATTATTCTTACGTATGCAGAATATGGAATACCACTCAATGAGTCTTCTAGCATGTCAATTATCCCGAAAACACAAACAAAATATTTTTAGTTTTTATTAGCGCTGCTATTTTTTTGACTGGTCTCATTTTTGACATAAATAGTTCTAATGGCTTAATCTCAAAATTACAAAAACTTAATGTTTTTATTTAAGCCATATTAAAAATGTCACAATACCACCTTTCAATCGCCGTATAAACTTTTAGGATTTTCGAAGTAAAACTGATATTTTTCTTTGTCGACATTTTTTTCTCGTCGCTGCTATTTTTTTTTACTGCAGCTGTATATGGTAGTTGGCGACAATGTGAAAACAAATATTTTTTTTTATTTTGATTAAAAAATTACCGTTTTTGTTATCGCAGCTTTTTTACCGGCTTATAGAAAAACAGCCCTATTATCTCATAAAATGTTCCCAAACGAATAGGAACACTGTTTTAAACACCTTCTCTAAAATAGCTTCACTGTGCGCTATTTGATTGTTTGTTTTTGAGGTATTAGACAGTGCGCCCATCGGTCAGTTCTTTATCACGCACATATTTTTCATGTCTAAATCTATACGTATGTATGTATGTATATACGATTATGTGTACAACTGTCACGCAAATATCGTTATTAATAGATCTTACTAATTTGTTGTTGTGTTCTACTCTCCCTATCCCATAGTAAGCGAGAGAGGCATGCGTACATGTTGAGAGCACAAAAACAATTCGGGAGAAAGCACTTGATCACCAAAGAAGAAACTTGGTTTTGTAAGAAAGAGCATTGTGGGGTCGTTCATATCACAAAACCACTTACACACAAAAGCGGGTTAGAAGGGCCACAACAACACAGCTACTTAATTAAAATACAATAGGTTTGTTCATTGTTATTGGATGACTTTTACTTCGTAACACAAAATCAAAGAAATTAGATTATGTCAGGTTGTTAGGAGTGACATGGAATGAGTTGTTAGGCTGTTTATCGCATATTTTTTGTTCAAACAAAAACAAAAGCTCCTATAGCTGACATTTGCTTTCAATACACTAGTTTACAATGATTTTGGCGTAGGGGACCGAAAAATAGGGGAAACTGTTTGCTGCTGGCAGGAAGTAAAACTATAAAAATTTAAGTAGATTAGAGCTAGCCATACCTATTTCGAAAATATGATTATGATTTGTTTGTAGAAAAAAAGCATTTAAAAAATGTGTTTTTTATTTTTGCTTAAAAAACGCATTTTTGCTGACATGGAAAAATAAACATTTAACCTTTAATTAAAGGAGGCGTTGTAAGAAAAGTAATTAAAACATAAGTTCTACATTATGGCTTCGGAATAATATTGTGATATTGGAAGTCGTAACTAGGGTTTGCATTTTCCCGTACTTTTTATTTCCCGGGAAACGGGAATTATTTTTTCGATTTCCCGGGACAGGTCGGGAAATTTGCTATATAAAAACATATTTTTCCCTTACTTCGAATAAAACATTCGTAATTTAATAAAGTAAATTATTATACATATTTCGCAAAAAAAAAACATATTGAAATCAAGTTTTAAATGATTTATAGAAAATAACCCTCATCTGATTTGTAGAGAAATCCACCTGGTTGAAAGAATAGATGGGAATACGGACTAAAATATGATATAACACCATATTTCTCTTCACTCTACATTCATTCTACCTCCATTTCTCCTGAATGAATAAATAATTAAACTTATATCTGAGGCATATTTTTTAAATTAAGAGTTTTTTTGAAATAAAAAATTTTTTAAAACAGTCAACATATTTATAAAGTAATCACATAGTCTATTTCTATTTTTTGGAGAAAGTGAGCGCGAAAGAGAATGATATTGCACACACGAGTGATGTATTATTAATCGTCAATAAATCTTAAGTTATCAGTTCATTTTCCTGTAGCTTCGAAAACCTAAATTTTTGAGGTAGCAGTATTGTCATTTTTACAATATATAGTTGTTACATTTGATTGTATGGATATTTTTTTAATTTATTAGTAAAATTGTATATAACCCCTGTATTATTTCTACACAGATACTAGCATATCACGAGAACAGCTTATCGAACTTTATTCATAAAGATATCAAAAATTTGTTTTCAACTGGGATATTCTCACGGTTCGAGACCATTTTGCATATAGCCATTTCCACAGAAAGGCCCACCAAGACCAAAAAATTAAAAGATCTTGTAAACTCTTTGTTTTATCATATTTCATAGTGAAATAAGCAAATTTAACTAATGTAAACACTTTTTACATTAATTCCAATCCAAAGTAGCGCAAGTGCAACATTACACGTCTGAATATTTCTTTCGAATGTTTTGTTTTGATAAAAGTTCTTAAAGAGAAGCATTACACATTGACTTTTGGTGTCTAAAATCTTTCAGGGAGTACAAAGAATCAAAAAAGAAAGAATACGAAGTTATACGACTGCTATTAACTGTAACTTTTTGCTTTGCATTATCACATATTTCGATGTCACGTTCGACATGGAAAAACAACATTTGTTGTTACAGTGTCTAAAGTACGCGAAAGATTATCAAATTTTGAGTACAAATAGAGATTTTTATAAAATTAAAATAAAAAAACCTTACTGGAAAATAAGAAAATTTGTGACCTTGGAATTTCTTTAAAGTTGGTCACGTGCGACATCTTAAGTGTGAAAATTAAAAATTTTTTAAAAAAATTCCAATAATAATAATTTGCAAAAAATTTATTTATGAAAAAAAAAATACTTTTTTACGGAAGCAAAAAAATAAAGAAAGTTGAAAACTGCAGTGAGAAACTTGAAAGAACATCAGCTAAAATTACAAATCAATAAATAAAAAAAAACAAAATTTTGTTTTTTGGGGTTATTATGTGAGAATAAATACATTGAATACTTCTGTTGATTAAAAAAATATATATTAATTATAATTTCGTAAAAAGTGCAACAGAAACAACATAAATACCATAATGGAAAAAATGTCACGTACGACATTAAATTACAACAAAAGTTCTAATAATTTTTGAATAAAATCAAAGCCATTTTTAAGAGACATCCGTGCACAACATTCTAAAATTGATCACATTGAATATTGCCACAGGTTTCGCCGAAATCAGCGTTTGAATTGTTGGCCTCGAAAACTACTTCTGTTTTGGTCACGTGCGAACGCCTTGTTACAATTTTACAGTGAAAATGTGCGAGAAATACGTAAAACTTTCTGTTGAATTCCCGCGGGAATCCCGTACAAATCCCGGGATGCAAACCCTAGACGTAACTAATGCCACGCCTCACAAAGTATTATCAGCGGCAAAAACTCGCAAATTTCATGCACCCAAATCTCAACTTTACTGATTGAATTTTGCAAATAACACTCCTATTAAACATATTCTAAAAGATTTTGCCAATATCGCGGTTAATTTTAGCTGTGGATGCATTAAAGGTTCATAAACGCTAAAATAGTTGCAAATTCCATCATAAGAGAGGTTATTTTATTGGGATATATCTCGGAAACCATGTATCGTATTGACATTTCGTTTAGTTCGTAGAAAATAGGAGCTCTTGAGGTGTTCTCTTGCATTTAAAAAAGTGTAATTACGTTTTTGCTTTCCTTTTCAGACAGTGGTTTACCTAAAGGTTGTATTGATTTAGTATTGTGAATTTTCTTCAGTATAAAATTATATTCGCGAGGCCGACCGATGCCTCAGCATTTGCAAATATTGTTAAACTATTGTGATTGTTATTCATTTTAAAAATAATATTCTGCTTATAGCTGCCAACATGGATTTAATTACTGAAATGGTAAAACCTTCTAAGCCAAAAATTAAGCAATACTTTCTTCGTTGATCTCTGTTAATATATTTGGGAAAATTTATGTAAAGCATTGTTTAGGGATACAATGTTTTATGGCATTCGAGAGTGTGCAAATATTGGGTCGATAATAATCTTAAGTTGAGTATGAATAATTTAAAAAAAAAACGAAAATAAAAAAACAAAAATTTTATTTGGACGTGTACATGCTACTAGAGGGTTGGTTACAGAGTGAAATAAAAAGCAAAAAGATGAAGTAAAATATTTTTACGTATTTTCTATTTTAATAAATATCATAAGCAAAATATACTGATTGTGCTGCCAGTGAATCTGCAGAACAGACATCTGTTGAAGGGTACATAAGATTCGACCCCTACCGAAGTTTATACGGGTTTAAGTATATTCGCTTCGAGAGAGAGAGAGCGATTTTTTTATATACTATTACTTTTAGTGGTTTACAATAAAAAGTTAAGGAACAAACCTATTACATCTCCAATAAGTTTCTACGAGCCTATTAGAGTGTGCCCAATATGGAAACATATATATGTGTCAAATCACTTTCTTTCACAGACTTACTATAATAACACACTTCTGATGTTGATGATGACAATGCTAAAATTAATACAAAACCATAAATTTTAAACTTGACCCCATACGATTTGAATACTAGTTGGCACATGTATTCTATTTTGGTTTATTTTAAAATATAAAATAGCACTCTATTACGGCTTAAGTAGATTTTTGTTGTCTGTTAACAGTGGCCAAAAATGTTAGTGTAAGATGTTAAGGCCGATACGGTAAAGCGCAAGCTATCTACCAAGTTTGTGTGCAGTTGTCCTACTGCACTGGCTTTGATTTCGCTTTCATATGAAAGCGAAACAAATAAATAAATTAATGTATAAAGGCCCTAACTAATATTATGACTGTTAAAATTTCACTCAAAATAAAAAAATCTTTTTTAAAATTGTCACCAATAGGAATGTCAATGTGTGTTAAATATATTCGACTTAGCCTGGATAACTATCCAATGTAAGTGTAAGTCAACACAAAATATATATATTTTTTTGAAAAATTGTTTAGATACAATTATTTGTATTGCAGTTGGTGACAATATTTTTTTATTTTGAGTAAAAAAATAACTATTTAAATTTTTGTAATAGCAGCTTGTTATCCAGGTTTAAAGAAAAACAGCCCTATGTCATAATTAGACTGCGGATTGCATACAGAGATATATATATATATATATTAACGGATGGTTATAATTAAATTTCGAGTTTAAGCAAATTATTTTCATGATGACACAAATTGATATATCCCTTTCTGTTAGCATATTTCGTATAATGATATGGATGTTGCGATAGCCGCAATAAAGCCAAAATTGGTATACTTCTCTTGCTGCCTATCAGTTATGGAAATAATGGCATTATTTTTTGGATATTTAGGGGCCGTATATTTCAGGCAAAGCAATTTGGAGCTTTAAAAAATTCCAAAAATATGCATGTAAAGGGTGATTTTTTAAAAGCTATAAAAAGTTATTCAGAAAAAAAACACATACAATTCAGAAAAATGCATGAAATCTTTATTTGAAATCCAATTTTGGCATACTCTTTCCAACATTTCGACCGTACCCGAACGTGAAATATAATGTTCACCGAACTCGCCTCTCAATAAGTCCATTGTTGCGCGTGCTGTGTGGCATGTGACACCGTCTTGTTGAAACCACATGTCATGCAAGTTAAGCTCTTGCATTTTGGGCAAAACAAAGATGGATATCATCTCACGGTAGCGTTCACCATTCACAGTTACGTTACGATACGCACTTTGACTTTGTCTGGATGCATTGGTAGCTCTTGCAATGCTTCTGGCTGATATTCACTCCAAAATCGACAATTCTGCCTATTTACGTACCCATTGAGCCAAAAATGAGCTTCGTCGCTGAAATGGAAGAAGCGCGCAATGAATTTTCTTAACAGAGCACGCATTTTGATAATAAAATTGAATAATTTGCACGCGTTGTTCGTTTGTAAGACGATTAATGGTTAAATTATAGACCAAACTGAAGATGTTTGACAGTGAAACAAAACACGAAACGTGCGTCAGCTGTTTAAACCAGTGTTGCCAAAAAGATAATAGCTAAAAAATCACCCTTTAGTTGTTGGAATTGCAAATGGGAATTGCAAATAGTTAATCAACAAGCCATCCGTTACAGATCGATCTCACAAACTTTCAAGTTGAAGATAAATAACTCCCGCCAACATGGCACTTAAAGAAGTATCTATTCCGATTAATGTTGGCACACCACAACAGTGTAAATAGAAGCATTTATGATTAAAGTTCCTCACACCGGTTCAGATTTATTTATAGCCCCATGCAAATACCTTTTTTTAAGGGTGTGAAGATAAATTCGTACGTTAAATACGTCCCACACCCAAGACACAAACCAATTTAGCTTGTGGAACGTATTTAAAAATATTTTTTTTTAATAAAAACACTAAAAATAATAAAAATAAAAGGAATTATGTAATTATTTTTTAACAATATTTTCCGTTCCAATTATTTGAATGCATCAAATCAGTCAAAAGTCAAAAAACTATACAAAATAGGCCATTTTAGGCCATGTATTGTTGTGACATTGAAGAGCCGATATCTCGAAAACTAGAATACATGAATCGGGTATTCCAAAGGCAATTATTTAGCCCTTGGTAAGTAGAATATTTTCCAAACAAGAGTTTATCCAAATTCCGTTTGAGATCGGAGATATATAGCTTTTCAGATATCGGGTATATATATATAGAATATTGATTGTCCGATATCTCGAAAACTAGAATACATGAATCGGGTATTCCAAAGGCAATTATTTAGCACTTGGTAAGTAGAATATTTTCCAAAAAAGAGTTGGCCCAAATTCCGTTTGATATCGGAGATATATAGGTTTTTCAGATATCGGGTATATATATATAGAATTTTTATTGTCCGATATCTCCGATCTCAAACGGAATTTGGACCAACTCTTTTTTGGAAAATATTCTACTTACCAAGGGCTAAATAATTGCCTTTGGGATACCCGATTCATGTATTCTAGTTTTCGAGATATCGGACAATCAATATTCTATATATATATACCCGATATCTGAAAAGCTATATATCTCCGATCTCAAACGGAATTTGGATGAACTCTTTTTTGGAAAATATTCTACTTACCAAGGGCTAAATAATTGCCTTTGGGATACCCGATTCATGTATTCTAGTTTTCGAGATATCGGACAATCAATATTCTATATGTATATACCCGATATCTGAAAAGCTATATATCTCCGATCTCAAACGGAATTTGGATAAACTCCTTTTTGGAAAATATTCTACTTACCAAGGGCTAAATAATTGCCTTTGGGATACCCGATTCATGTATTCTAGTTTTCGAGATATCGGACAATCAATATTCTATATATATATATACCCGATATCTGAAAAGCTATATATCTCCGATCTCAAACGGAATTTGGGCCAACTCTTTTTTGGAAAATATTCTACTTACCAAGGGCTAAACAATTGCCTTTGGAATACCCGATTCATGTATTCTAGTTTTCGAGATATCGGACAATCAATATTCTATATATATATACCCGATATCTGAAAAGCTATATATCTCCGATCTCAAACGGAATTTGGATAAACTCTTTTTTGGAAAATATTCTACTTACCAAGGGCTAAATAATTGCCTTTGGGATACCCGGTTCATGTATTCTAGTTTTCGAGATATCGGACAATCAATATTCTATATATATATACCCGATATCTGAAAAGCTATATATCTCCGATCTCAAACGGAATTTGGATAAACTCTTTCTTGGAAAATATTCTACTTACCAAGGGCTAAATAATTGCCTTTGGAATACCCGATTCATGTATTCTAGTTTTCGAGATATCGGACAATCAATATTCTATATATATATACCCGATATCTGAAAAGCTATATATCTCCGATCTCAAACGGAATTTGGATAAACTCTTTTTTGGAAAATATTCTACTTACCAAGGGCTAAATAATTGCCTTTGGAATACCCGATTCATGTATTCTAGTTTTCGAGATATCGGACAATCAATATTCTATATATATATACCCGATATCTGAAAAGCTATATATCTCCGATCTCAAACGGAATTTGGATAAACTCTTTTTTGGAAAATATTCTACTTACCAAGGGCTAAATAATTGCCTTTGGGATACCCGATTCATGTATTCTAGTTTTCGAGATATCGGACAATCAATATTCTATATATATATACCCGATATCTGAAAAGCTATATATCTCCGATCTCAAACGGAATTTGGATAAACTCTTTTTTGGAAAATATTCTACTTACCAAGGGCTAAATAATTGCCTTTGGAATACCCGATTCATGTATTCTAGTTTTCGAGATATCGGACAATCAATATTCTATATATATATACCCGATATCTGAAAAGCTATATATCTCCGATCTCAAACGGAATTTGGATAAACTCTTTTTTGGAAAATATTCTACTTACCAAGGGCTAAATAATTGCCTTTGGGATACCCGGTTCATGTATTCTAGTTTTCGAGATATCGGACAATCAATATTCTATATATATATACCCGATATCTGAAAAGCTATATATCTCCGATCTCAAACGGAATTTGGATAAACTCTTTTTTGGAAAATATTCTACTTACCAAGGGCTAAATAATTGCCTTTGGAATACCCGATTCATGTATTCTAGTTTTCGAGATATCGGACAATCAATATTCTATATATATATACCCGATATCTGAAAAGCTATATATCTCCGATCTCAAACGGAATTTGGATAAACTCTTTTTTGGAAAATATTCTACTTACCAAGGGCTAAATAATTGCCTTTGGAATACCCGATTCATGTATTCTAGTTTTCGAGATATCGGACAATCAATATTCTATATATATATACCCGATATCTGAAAAGCTATATATCTCCGATCTCAAACGGAATTTGGATAAACTCTTTTTTGGAAAATATTCTACTTACCAAGGGCTAAATAATTGCCTTTGGGATACCCGATTCATGTATTCTAGTTTTCGAGATATCGGACAATCAATATTCTATATATATATACCCGATATCTGAAAAGCTATATATCTCCGATCTCAAACGGAATTTGGATAAACTCTTTTTTGGAAAATATTCTACTTACCAAGGGCTAAATAATTGCCTTTGGAATACCCGATTCATGTATTCTAGTTTTCGAGATATCGGACAATCAATATTCTATATATATATACCCGATATCTGAAAAGCTATATATCTCCGATCTCAAACGGAATTTGGATAAACTCTTTTTTGGAAAATATTCTACTTACCAAGGGCTAAATAATTGCCTTTGGGATACCCGATTCATGTATTCTAGTTTTCGAGATATCGGACAATCAATATTCTATATATATATACCCGATATCTGAAAAGCTATATATCTCCGATCTCAAACGGAATTTGGATAAACTCTTTTTTGGAAAATATTCTACTTACCAAGGGCTAAATAATTGCCTTTGGGATACCCGATTCATGTATTCTAGTTTTCGAGATATCGGACAATCAATATTCTATATATATATACCCGATATCTGAAAAGCTATATATCTCCGATCTCAAACGGAATTTGGGCCAACTCTTTTTTGGAAAATATTCTACTTACCAAGGGCTAAATAATTGCCTTTGGAATACCCGATTCATGTATTCTAGTTTTCGAGATATCGGACAATCAATATTCTATATATATATACCCGATATCTGAAAAGCTATATATCTCCGATCTCAAACGGAATTTGGATAAACTCTTTTTTGGAAAATATTCTACTTACCAAGGGCTAAATAATTGCCTTTGGAATACCCGATTCATGTATTCTAGTTTTCGAGATATCGGCTCTTCAATGTCACAACAATACATGGCCTAAAATGGCCTATTTTGTATAGTTTTTGGACTTTTGACTGATTTGATGCATTCAAATAATTGGAACGGAAAATATTGTTAAAAAATAATTACATAATTCCTTTTATTTTTATTATTTTTAGTGTTTTTTATTAAAAAAAAATATTTTTAAATACGTTCCACAAGCTAAATTGGTTTGTGTCTTGGGTGTGGGACGTATTTAACTTACGAATTTATCTTCACACCCTTCCTTTTTTTTAGATAAAATGTTTTAGATAATTTAAGGATGCTCTGGGAACACATATAGCTTATGAAAAGCCGTTAAACGGCTCTCGGAAAATGAAATATAATATGCTGAGAAGGGGATTAAGACCCCGAAAACACTTCACTATCCACACGTCTCAACCACTGTACTACGACAATTTAAATCGCTTTACACACAGTAATCGCTTATGCATGAATGTGTGTTCCCATTTGTGAAACATGTTGCGATTCTTCTTCGTTTTTTTAGCGTAGATTCCCATTATTATTATTACCACTCAAATTCAACAGAATCAAATGTTAAAAGTTGAAATTGATATAAAAATGAATTTTCCCATATCAAATACGTGGCACCCGTTTACATTTATTGAAGGTCAAATGATTGAAACGCCACGCACGTCTGTGTGTGCGAACGACATCAACTCGTTCAGTTACGGCTCCGCTCAGGGCACAGGGCTCCGTGTGTACTGTTGGTTGTTTTCGCATTAACCTCAACTGCCTCCGATGTGTCCCACCCACAATAGCGTCCCTTGTACGAATGAATGTACTGCTGCTGCTGCTGCACAGATGTTGTGTTTTTACAAACAGCTCGAATCCAATGTTGATGCTGATGTTGTTTTCATTTTATCTGATCACAATTTACCTATTTTCATACACTTCAAAGCACACTTTCCTGTCCTCAATACCCTTTTGCCTCCTCCTCCATCACTCCTCATCTCCTACTCATCTCATCTTCTGACACAATGCGAATATGCGACCTTTCTGATGGGGAGACAGTGGGACTGAACACATTATCGACTGGATACCTTTTGAAATATTTAACAAAATAAAATTAATATTTGTTTTAATTTATTGGATTTATTGAAAACAAGTAAAACGGCACTAAGTTCGGCCGGGCCGAAGTTTCTAAACCCTACACCATGGATTGAATTCCACAGAGGCTGTCGATTTCCGTAGAAGTGCAGTAACATTACAGGAAAATGTAAATTTTTTAATATAGCCAAACCAAAACTAATAATAATATTGAAAAATAATTTAACAAATAAATATACAATTTTTATTATTTCAAACCACGCTTTTAAGGCGAGGCTACCAATACGTTTATACTATATTTATCGAAATAATACTTCAAGTCAATTGAAAACGTAAATATAAGACAGCAATCTTCAAAAAAGCTTAAATACCATAACTATTAGGTAGATAGTGGGTGCTACAGTTGGTTGTATTTTCATCAATTTTAATTCCAAAAGTACAAATTTTGAAAATGCATTATTTCTCACATTCAACCAATTTTTGCCGCAAAACTAAATAAGTACGAAAAAAATCGTTTTATTTTGCGTGTCTATGCGGTCTGCGGAATGTATACACCTAATTCCATGGTTCTAGCTGCTGTCATTTGGTTGGTACCATTTTTATCCTCCTTTTCCCATTTTACCCCCTTAAAAGTACGACTTTCTAAAATCTCTTTATTTTAGGTGTCTACGCAATTAAAGAGTGATTTTTTTGAGGTTAGGATTTTCATGCATTAGTATTTGACAGATCACGTGGGATTTCAGACATGGTGTCAAAGAGAAAGATGCTCAGTATGCTTTGACATTTCATCATGAATCGTCTTACAAACGAACAACGCTTGCAAATTATTGAATTTTATTATCAAAATGCGTGCTCTGTTAAGAAAGTTCATTGCGCGCTTCCATTTTCAGTCAGTTTAATCGACCCACTGAAGCGGCTATTCGGGCTATTGTGACTAAATTTCGCACCAAATTTACATTGTTGGACATTAAACCACCAACACGCTTACGTAGAGTGCGAACTGAAGAAAATATCGCAGCTGTATCGGCCAGTGTTAATGATGACCACCAATTTTCGATTCGTCGCCGTTCGCACCAATTGGGTCTCTGTTACTCAAAAACGTGGAAATGCCAAAATTGGACTAAGCGGATGGACCACCTAAGACGCAGCCGCGGTCAACATTTAAATGAAATTATCTTCAAAAAGTAAATGTCATGGACCAATCTAACGTTTCAAATAAAGAACCGATGAGATTTTGCAAATTTTATGCGTTTTTTTAAAAAAAAAAGTTATCAAGCTCTTAAAAAATCACCCTTTAGAAGAATGTACACACCAAATTTCATCATTCTAGCTGTAGCCGTTAGGTGGTACCATTTTTATCCCTCTGTACCCATTGTATCCCTTGAAAGTACGAATTTGGAAAAACCTTTTTATATTTCGTGTCTACACAGTCAGAGGAATGTATATTCCGAATCTCATGACTTCAGCTGCGGTCATTTGGTTGGTACTATGCAATCAGAGGAATGTTCACACCAAATTTCATCATTCTAGCTGTAGCCGTTTAGTTGGTACTATTTTTATCCCTCTGTACCCATTGTAGCAGTTGGAAGTACGATTTTGGAAGAAACATTTTATTTTTCGTGTCTACGCAGTCTGGGGAATGTATACTCCGAATTTCATGACTCTACTTTGGTTGGTACTATTTTTATCCCCTTTTTCCATTTTAACCCTAAAAAGTATGAATTTCGAAAAATCCGTTTATTTTTCGTGTCTAAGCAATCAGAGGAATGAATACACCGATTTTCATTATTCTAGGTGCAGCCGTTTGGTTGGTACCATTTTTATCCATCTATTCCCATTTTATCCCTTAAAAGTACGAATTGGAAAAAAATACTTTTATATTATGTATCTACTCAATTAGAGGAATGTACACACCGAATTTCGTGTTTCTAGCTGTTGTCGTTTAAAATGTACCATTTTTATCCCTTTTTGTCCCATTTCACCCCCTACGAAAAAAATCACTTTATGGTGTACGTTTTTGGTTATAGGGGGGATGCGAATGCCCATCAATAAGTATACATATTGAAAAAACATGCTATAATACTCTAAAATATTAGGGGTTTTTATGGGTATTTTCATTCCTTGTAAGGACAAAAGTTTTCCCTTTGGGCCGATTTCGCTCAGTTGCAATCCCAACCGATCTACGACTAGAACATGCATTTTATATTATGTATCTACTCAATTAGAGGAATGTACACACCGAATTTCGTGTTTAATATGTACCATTTTTATCCCTTTTTGCCCCATTTTCACCCCCTAACAATAAAAATTACTTTATGGTGCAAGTTTTTGTTATAGGGGGGGATGCGAATACCCAACATCAAGTAAGTACAAGTGGACATACTGAAAAACATGCTTAAATACTCTAAAATATTAGGAGTTATTATGGGTATTTTCAGCCCCAGTGAGGGAAAATTGTTTCCCTTTGGGCCGATTTCGCCCAGTTGCAATCCCAACCGATCTACGACTATAACATGCATTTATAGAAAATTTGGATGTCCTAGCTCCTTTCGTTTAGATACTAGCGTGCTTTCAACATACGTACATTAGGCTGGGTCTTTGTCCATACAAATGGAAAAGTTATATCCAGTCACCCCATGATAATAATGTTGGGATTGTTTCACGATGATTTGCAAAATATTTCGTTCCTAGATCAAGCCGTCGTGAAAAAATCATGTGTTCCCTGTGTAATTTTTTCTATGTTGCATTTTTGTCCAATTTTTTTTTCTGAATTCATAGACCCTTGAATATAAATTTTGATTCTTGTCTTAGGGTAACTTACTGGTCGAAATATTGGACGTTTATAGTAATTTTTATGTGCTTTTTCATAGTGACAACTTTAAACATTATCGTATTTTTTGGAAGTATTTCGTAAAAAAATAGCTGCAGTCAATACCTTTTGAATGACGCCTAAATGATGTAAATCGGATGGAAATTGACGCCGCAGCGCTCATTTTTGTAACGCTCATTGTATTAAATTATTTCATAAAAATGGAGCCGGTGTCGTCATTTTTAGTCCAATATTCATCATTTATGCTTCATTCGAAAGGTATTTATTCCAGCTATTTTTTTTCATAACACCTCTTATAAAATTTTTCCAATAAATTAGAGTTTTTAGCTGTCAGTTTGAAAAACCACAAAAATCTAAACTTCGAATAATACGACAAATGAGTTGTTCTAAGACAAGAATAAAAATTTTCATTTAAAGTGCTCCCAAGGGTCTATTAATTCAGAAAAAAAAATTGGACAAAACTGCAACATAAAAAAGTACATGTGAAAAAAACGATTTTTAGAGGTGTTTTCAGGAGTGTTTAGCTCACAGATGGCTTGAACCAGTGACGAAATATTTTGCACATCATCATTTAACAATCCAATCTTCATTTCTGGGGGATGACCGTTGTAATTTATTTTCGTGACCCATCCTAATGTACATGTCTATATCGACTTAGAATTTTATTACGATCAAGAATATATGGTGCATTCCACAACAAATCGGACAGTTAAAAAAAATATATTTTTGATTTCCTCCATTTTTTACATTTTTTAGTACCCACTAAAAACACCCACTGGTATACTTTGAGTTTGTTCCGATTACTCGTTAAAGAAATATTGCTTTTTTTAAAAATCATTAAATAGTAGTTCTTTTTTCAGTCTTTTGCGCACAACTTCGTCAATAATGCTCCGAATTGGATATTCTTTTTCTTCATATTTTGTTTTTCGTACCTTTCAGAAAAAAAAATCGAAAAAAAATATTCACAAAGTTTTTGTATACAAATTTTGATTTTTTCAATCAAAACTGTATTTTTTAATTGTTTGTACTCTTCGATTTTCTCGAATTTTTTAATTTAAACATCATAAAAAATCATATAAAAATTGCTGTTTTTTGTGTTTTGTTTTTTTTTTTTTGAAAAATTGCTTCAAAATTTACAGAGTGAATAGATGTTTATATAATTTTTTTTCCAGAAAATCGAAGAGTACAAACAATTAAAGAATAAGGTTTAAATTTATTTTTGGTTTTCCAAATTTTCAAAAACATAAAAAAGCCTCAAAATATAAAATTTTTCAACCAAGTCTCAAAATTTACAGATTAAATAGATGTTTAAATAAAAACAATTTCGATAAGGTCGAAGAGTACAAACAATTTAAAAATAAGGTTTTAATTTAAAAAAACATTGTGAATATTTTGTTCAGTATTTTTTCTGAAAAGTACTTCAAAAAACAAAAATGTTAAAAAAAGAATATCCAATTCGGACCATTATTGACGAAGTTATGAGCAAAAGACTGAAAAAACAACTACTATTTAATGATTTTTAAAAAATCTATAACTTTTTAACGAGTAATCAGATAAAACTCAAAGGGGGTGTTTTTAAGTGGGTTTAGTGGGTTTAAAATTTAAAAAATAGAGGAAATCAAAAATATTTTCTTTTGAACTGTCCGATTTGTCGTGGAATGCCCCATATATACAGTTGCGGTCAAAATAATAGCAGTGCACCACAGCTTAATATACATTTTCATATATTTATTTGTGTGATAATTTTTTTATTGCTACTTCTGCATTAAGTTCTGTGTTATGATGTTACAATAGAGATGTGCTCGTAAGTGATTATTGGCTCACGTTCACGCACGCTCACGAAGGAAAAAAAATTTAATCACGCACGTTCACGCACGAAGATTTTTTAATTACTCACGTTCACGCACGCTCACGTGAGTAAAATAAATTTGGCCACGATCACGCGTGAATCACGTGATTCATGTAAATCACGCAAACAATTTCCATAAAGATATACATTTTAAATCGAAATGAGTAACGCCCCGCAAAACCGAATATTATTTAATTTAATTATTTAAAACACTCTACGTTTGCGATGTTTGATTTAAATTCATATATTTAAAATAGTATACAATATTACAGTGTGGAATACCGTATAGTTTAACGCAAAATAAGCTAGAAATCGGACACTGACATAAAATCCAATTAAAAACCACAGCACATACCCCGATACCAGTTGTGTTTTTTTAATTGAATTAACACTAAGGATATAAAATCAGTGTTGGTGCAGGGAATGCTTACTTAAATAATAGAAAAAAATAGATTTTATACCTACACTGAATAACTCTGTTTTAGAAATATATATGTCTATGACTTTTATTTTGAACGGAAAATTTTACATTTTTAAACGAAATTAAATGAAAATAAAATAATTAATAAATATGTGCGACTCACGAAAAAATCACGGGATTCACGCAGAAATTAGACTCACGCACGAACATTTTTTCGTTCCTCACGTTCAAGCGTGATTCACGCAATTCACGTGAGTGGCGCCCATCTCTAGGTTACAAACACAAAATAATTGTTTATTTGGTGATTTGATTTTAATTACTTAAGGAATTTCACATTTTTTGGAACATTGTGTTCAAAAAATCTCAAGAAGTAGGAATTTTATCTCAATTTTTCAATTCGATTTGATGTTATAAGTAAGATATTATGAAATTTACACTACTTCTGAAATGTTATTGTATTATTTTTCTTCATAAGTAGGACGAGGAGAGCATTGTGGAAAAGAAAATCGGGTTTATATAAAAAGGTTGAAATCTGAGATCTATTAAAATGATCAGAAATTCGATATTATAAGAAGAAAATGAAGAAGGAAGAAGAAATGTTTTGTATGGTGGGACAGTCCCTCGATAATTTGTAAGACGTCCACAGAACACGGAGGATATCTCCAGGTTTAGTACCAAAGCAGTCAAATAGGGAGGATCAAGCGTAATGTCTTGGGCGTTTTTTTTTCATATTATGGAGTTGGGTCAATACATTGGCCCAGAACTACCATGGACTCTGCCCAGTACATCAAAATACTGTATAATATTATGCTTACGTGTACAGAATACGGAATGCCCCTTAAATAGATATTCTACCTCGTCAACTATCCCGAAAACACCAGCCGACTCGCAAAAAGGTGTTTTGAAGTCAATAATATCGATGTTAGGGAATGGTTCGTGCAGACACCGCACCTAAATATAATCAACAATTTTAAGTGTGATGACTAGCGATATTATAGTGGTATGGGCAAAAATATCGTGAAAAAGACTAGTCGACTCGTTTCATTGAGTTATGTAGCAGAAATAAGCCATAAAGTCAGTACAACTAAGTATTAAATTCAAGAAAATATCCTTATTTAACTTATTATTCAAAAAAGTTTTCAATTAAAGCGAATTGAAACAAAATATTTTTAGTTTTTCTTAGCGCTGCTATTTTTTTGACTGGTCTCATTTTTGACATACATACATGGTTCTAAAAAAATTACAAACACTTATTTTTTATTTAAAGCCATATCGCCGTAAAAAGTTTTAGGATTTTCGAAGTAAAACTAATATTTTTCTTTGACGGCATTTTTTCTCGTCGCTGCTATTTTTTTGACCGCAGCTGTACCTTATAGGGTCTCATGTCGATATTTCAAGGTGAAATGACAAAGTTAGTATACCCCATCATGGAGGGTATAAAAATAAATATTACGCAGCCATGTTCTGACAACCAAACCGCATTGTTGGCGTTTTCGAGTTTATTAATTTTCCATATCTTTTTTTCTAACCAAACATCCTCCTCATTTGCTCATCACAAGAAAAACAAGATGACAAATGCCAAATTTAGAAACTCGAAATCGCAAAAAGTCTGTTTGATAAAATTTAATTGGAAATAAAAGCACCCACTTGCATGTCCAAATAAAGGCAAATGTCAAACCTGATCAATTTGTAACCCTTTAATGATCATCAGGAACCTGTACTGCGACATTCATGCCAACTGAATGACATTACAAATTTTCCCACTTTCAACCACTGTGCACACTTCACTTCAACCAGCAACATTTCTAGTACTAGTTGTTGTGTTGTGATGTGCTGATGTTGTGATGTTTTCATATTCTCCCGCATACACTCACCTGGGAAATTTGATGTTTCCGCTTGTGTCGTAAATGTGACGTGTGCGTGTGTGTATATGTGTCTGTTATATCGTACACATCCTGTCTCGTTCTTGCCATTGTATGTGTCCGTCCTTGTATTTGTGTTCAGTTGAGAAAATACATACATTTGTTCCATGTTCCTTTTGTTGTTAAATATGTATAAATGCACACACACACGCACACACACACGTCTCTTGTAAATGCATATACATATATCGGATGTGCTCACATGTGAGTGGGTTAACTTTTATCTCTATTTTTTCATCCTTTATGACACACACACACCAGCAAAAAAAGGAAAGAAAATCTATTACTATGACTTTTGTGTTGCCAGGTTTAGCAAACATCGGATTGGGTTTATTTTGGGTTTTTGATTTTTAATTTACAGAGAGTGAGTGAGCGAGAGTCCTTTAAGCTCTTTATCTACAAACAGATTTTTTTAGAAAATTTTCAATTTCACTTATTCGTTTTCTAAAGTCTTTAATTAACTTAAAAAAGCTGAAGCCATTTGAGCTATTTATTTAATATTTGTCGTATGAAATACAAACGAGAAGCTTGACAAAAGGTTGTACATGGTTTATTTGAGGGTAGTAGGAATATGATGAATTACATTGTAACATGGAATTTGGATTTAGTTTCAATATACAATCAGTACAATCTCCTATTTTTTTATTAGATGTGTACTTAAACGTTTATCTTTAGTAAATCAAGTACACTCATATAAACTAAATCAAATTTAATAAAAAATAGTTCTATTCAAATTTTACAAAAGAGTGTTTTTAATACGAAAATTTTATTACTTTCTTAGATTGTTATACCCTCCAGGATGGTGGTATACTAACTTTGTCATTCTGTTTGTAACATCTGGAAATATCGACCTGAGACCCTATAAAGTATATATATTCTTGATCGTCATAAAATTCTATGATGATTTAGCCATGTCCGTCCGTCAGTTGAATGCAAGCTAGCATCTAAACGAACGGAGCTAGGACCTCCAAATTTTCCATAAATACGTGTTATAGTCGTAGATCGATTGGGATTGTAACTTGGCGAAGGGAAATGTTTTTCCTCACAAGGACTAAAAATACCCATAATAACTCCTAATATTTTACAGTATTTAAGCATGTTTTTTCAATATGTCTGGTTGTACATTCTTGATATTGGTTATAAAGTGATTCTTATTCGTAGGGGGTGAAATGGGGGCAAAAAGGGATAAAAAATGTACTTATCAAACGACAACAGCTAGAAACACACAATTCGGTGTGTACATTCCTCTAATTGAGCAGATACATAATAAAAATTATTTTTCCCGAATTCGTACGTTTAAGGGATAAAATGAGAATAGAGGGATAAGAATGGTACCAACCAAACGGCTGCACCTAGAATATTGAAATTCGGTGTATACATTCCTCTGATGCACTTCTACTAAAATCGCATTCACAACAACAACAAATTGCTTTTAAATTATTGCAACCACAAAGCAGTGTATCAACAAATTTTAGCAATGCATAATAACATTTTAGTAGGGATATATGTGCAACTTACACTGAAATAATTAACTTTTTAATATTTTTGATTTCATAAAATGTTTCAAAAAACTCAAATCAATGAAAAGTGTCATTTATGAAACATTTCTTAGAAACTATGAAGCAGTTCTTCATTCGGTGAAGTTTTGTCATACAAGTTCATTATTTTTCATAATATGATTTATGAAAATTTTCATAGTTTTTATAAAGAAACTTCATTAATTTTATGAAAAAGTTTCATAAATATTAATAATTTATACTGAAGTTTCCAATATAAACAAAAAAGGGCTGACTTGTTGACTAATCATCATTTATTAGACCCCATTGCGAGAGTCTTTGCAATGAATATGTCTTTGACCTAAATCAGGCTTCCTACTTATTAAAAGAATTCAAATGATAATTGCTAGCAATCAACCGAATAAAGTCGACACACTAAAATGTAATTGTATGTTATGAAAGATTTCATAAAAACAATGAAATCCTTCTTTATATTTATGAAGACATTTCATAACACACATTTTTTATTAGTTATGACATATTTCATTTAAAAATTGTTTCTTTAATAGAATGAAAAATTTATTTGATCTTATAAAACAAAGTTTCAATAATTTAACAATTTTGTTTTATGAAATGTTTATGAACAAATTGTATGAAACACTTCATTTTATTTATGAATTTTTCATAAATATTAAGAAAAATTTACTAAATTTATGAAAAACCTTTTATGAAATCGCTTCATAAATATTATGAAGGAAAAATTCATTCAGTGTAGTATGATAGCGGTCTAGGCCACATTTGCAAAATATGCAATGGCTTATGTTTGAGTCTATTATTTTTACTTGGAATATCTTACTACTATATCGAACTCTTATAATAAAAAAAATCGAAAACGATGGTAACTCTAAGGGAACCTCTACTTACAGAAGATTACTGACTTAGACCACTTTCATTCTTCTCAAACTTGAAAAGTTAAACAAAAAATATTTTATTTTAATTCGCAAAAGCAATATTTCAGCAATTATATATATAAATATTTACATGTTGTTCGTCTAGAAACTTTATATTGAAATTATTATTATCTTTTCAAATAATTTCATTTTATACAAACCACACATCAATATCCGCGGATATAGTGTGACTTAGACCATTTTCAAACTGACACAAGACAATTTTGGTGTGCATAAAATGAGAAATGTCATTGTTACGGTACATTTTTTATAAATGTCAAAAAGAAAAGTTCTTAAATTAGAGATCTGATCAAAGTAATGAGAACAACTTAAATATCTTAATTTTGTTGGATTTTTGATTACTAGCAGTGCCCGATACTTTGCACATTATCTCTGTTTTTGGATAGTATTTATTCAATCCATTATTTATTTTTTGGTGGATATAGATAAATCTAAAAAAGTAATTGAATCCCCCTTCTTGATAGCTCTTTTTGTAAATTTAAAAGAAATCCGCTTACGAAGCGCTTCTACGTGGTCAGATGAATGTACACACCGAAATTCACAATTCTACTTATGTAGAAAAAAGTATGACTTTAGTTGGTACCACTTTTGCCCTGCTCTTCCCATAAAAATGCAAATTTCGAAAAATCCATTTATTTTGAGTTTCTACGTCATCAGAGGAATGTACATACCGAATTTCACTGTTCTACACTGAAAGAAAAATCGTTCGTTGCATCAACGAATCAGATTTGTTATTGCCATTTCGTTGCATCAACGAAATATTTCGTTCCCACAATAATCCGACACGTTGCTGCAACGATGTGAACGTTTATGATATGAAACCGATTTTTCGTAGTTTCGTTCCTGCAACAATTCAATATTCGTTGATGCAACGCAAATATTCTCTTTAATTTTTTACATGGGAAAACATTAATCAATACAAAAAGTCTATAAATTTCTGATTATAATCATTGTTTTTATACAAATCCATATTATTTTGTCAAAAATTATTAAAATTAATGGAGTTTGTTTAATGAACTTTGCCTCAACAACTCATTCGTTGCAGCAACGAAACTGATATCGTTGCAGCAACAATTTATTCGTTGGTGCAACAATCGGAGACACACAAATTATGTGTTTTTCCAGTGTGTGTTTTTGGGATGCATTCGATAGTAATTCTCATTCACGTTGTTGGAGTTCTGCCTTACATAGTTGAGCTGCTGTTGCGAATAATCACTTCGAAGTCCACAGCCGGTGTTCATCATGGAAATAAATATTCTATACTGAAAAAAAAACGTTCAAGGCCGGGACGAGTTTTGTTTTTGAAAATCAACTAACGTCGGCGTTCATTGCTGCAACGATAAAGTTTCGTTGCTGCTGATTAATTTATTACCACGAACACGAAACCACATTGTTTCAGCAATGAAACAGCATTGTTGCAGCAACGAAACAAACATTGTTGCAGCAATGAATCAGCATTGCTAAAGCAACCAACAAACATTGTTACTTGTAGAACTATAATTTCAATTAAATCAAGATTCGTTGCATCAACGAAGCTTTGTTCGTTGCAGCAACGAACGCCGGTTACGTACGACTTTCTTTCAGTGTAGCTGCATTACTTAAATTAGTACCATTTTTATCCCTTTTTTCCATTTACAAGTATACATTTTTAAACTACTTTTATATCGCATGACTGCATAGTAAGGGAAAGGTATCCGACGAATTTCATATTTCTACTTACTACTGTTTGGTCAGGACGAATGATTCATGATTATCCCTTTTTGCCCCATTTTACACCCTAAAAATACGAATTTCAGCTAGTCAGTCAGCTACGCAACTCATATAAAGAGTGATTTTTTTGAGGTTAGGATTTTCATGCATTAGTATTTGACAGATCACGTGGGATTTCAGACATGGTGTCAAAGAGAAAGATGCTCAGTATGCTTTGACATTTCATCATGAATAGACTTACTAACGAGCAACGCTTGCAAATCATTGAATTTTATTATCAAAATGCGTGCTCTGTTAAGAAAGTTCAGAAAGAAAGAAATTGTGTTCAGCGACGAAGCTCATTTTTGGCTCAATGGGTACGTAAATAGGCAGAATTGTCGATTTTGGAGTGAATATCAGCCAGAAGCATTGCAAGAGCTACCAATGCATCCAGAAAAAGTCACAGTTTGGTGCGGTTTATGGGCTGGTGGCATCATTGGACCGTACTTCTTCAAAGATGATGCGAATCGTAACGTAACTGTGAATGGTGAGCGCTACCGTGAGATGATATCCAACTTTTTTTTGCCCAAAATGGAAGAACTGAACTTGGTTGACATGTGGTTTCAACAAGATGGCGCTACATGCCACACAGCTCGCGATTCTATGGCCATTTTGAGGGAAAACTTCGGAGAACAATTCATCTCAAGAAATGGACCGGTAAGTTGGCCACCAAGATCATGCGATTTGACGCCTTTAGACTATTTTTTGTGGGGCTACGTCAAGTCTAAAGTCTACAGAAATAAGCCAGCAACTATTCCAGCTTTGGAAGACAACATTTCCGAAGAAATTCGGGCTATTCCGGCCGAAATGTTCGAAAAAGTTGCCCAAAATTGGACTTTCCGAATGGACCACCTAAGACGCAGCCGCGGTCAACATTTAAATGAAATTATCTTCAAAAAGTAAATGTCATGGACCAATCTAACGTTTCAAATAAAGTACCGATGAGATTTTGCAAATTTTATGCGTTTTTTTTTAAAAAAAGTTATCAAGCTCTTAAAAAATCACCCTATATATGTATATCAATATAATGCATAAATATATGCATATAAATATAAAGAAAAATACGACATTCATACGACTTAATCACTGAATTCTTTTCTGACTAAGAAGGACTAAAGTTCCTAAAGTGTGCCCATGTTTTTTGAACATTCAGCTTTTTTGACAATATATTTCGGTAGAGTACAGCGAACAAAAAATACAAATTGGATATTTTTGCAAAATTTTCATTTTCACGGTAGATATGACAGAAATGATATCCATGTATACCATTTTTATACCCTCACTCTACAGAGCAGGAGGGTCTATAACATTTTGGGCAAAAAAAAGTGTAACGCACTGAAGGAGTGACTTAAGGCCCTAAGTATGTTTGGACCAAATTTTAAGATGTTTTAGCTATGCCGTCTGTCGGTCTGACTGGTGTTCACGAAAACTCTCGAAATAAGTTAAGGAATCAATTCAAACTTTGTACATGGTAATATTTTTCCCAAATTTAGTTTAAGTTCGAAGATGGGCGAAATTGCCACGCCCATTCTGGTACATCACACAAAAATGGTCCATATTCCTATGTTAATTTGATGAAGTTTTTATAATTACTCCCTTCTGTGCCTCCCACACAAATCACCCTAACCTATGGAAAATTTAAGATGTTATAACTTATACACGGATGATCGGAATACTCTGAAATTTGACATTTGACCAAGCTTTTGTGGACGTTTCATACACTTGCAATAGAGGCGATATTACCACACCCCTTCTGGTACCTCCCACAAAAAATGGCATAAGCCTGGTTACCGATATAACTTCCATACGGGTAGTTAAAATCAGTTGCAATTTGATATCTGAAAATGTTTTTATAATCACTTTAAACCTTCAAAATATTTATGCTTTAGCCACACCACTTCTAGTACCTCCCACACAATTGTCAGTATATTTGGTAAAATTATATGTTTTTTTAATTTTATTTTTTTTTAATTTTTTCTCAAATTTTTATGGATTTTTTTAGCGAAAGAAAAAGATTTAATAAAATAATTTTGTGGAGATTATTTCTAAACCACAGCTTCTATATGAAAGTGAAATTCGTAAAATGTTCAGCCATTATAATTGCCTTGAGTTTATGTGATCGGAACTATAATACTGTAATAATATGCTATATTTTTGTGTGTTTGAGTTAATTATAATATTAAGTATTAATTTTTAATAATGTATTTTTGTACGAAAGGATAATAACGTTCCTATTCTCCAAACTGCCTAATTTTCTTTGAACGAGACATTTTACGTTATTATTTCCAATGACTTTTTGAACCACTTTGTGGAACTAGAATTTGACCAAATTTTTTACCAGACATAGAATCATTGATGAAGATTCTATGCACTTAGGCTATTGTTATTTTGAGGGGACGAAATATTTTAGTAGGGAATTAAAAAAAAATACCCATAACCAAATTTGTTTGTGCTGGTTTTATGAATCGCACAAAACCAAGTAAGGAAAGGCTAAAGTCCGGCGGGGCCGACTATATTCGGACAAAAACTGATATCGGGAACGATTTTTGTATAGGTACTACATATGTCGTCTTTAGAGAGGAAACAGTCAAATTGAAAGCGAAATTAGTATGGATGCTAGATCTAAATCTGAACCGATCTTACCCATTTTAACCATAGATGTTTCTAGTTGAATTATAAGGAACTGTGCCAAATTTGAACCTAATCGAGTAAAATATGTGGATTCTAGAGCGGAAAAAATTCAAAACGGGACCGGCATTTGTATGCGGGCTATATCTAAATCAGAACCGATTTGCTCCAAATGAAATGGTTTTCGTCCTGGGCCCACAAAACATACTTGTTCCAATGTTAGGATAGGTCAATAATTGCGAGCTGTAGTTTAATTACAAAATAGATGGACAGACAGAAAGTAATTCTAAACCGATCTGTATAGTAAACGATGGATCTATCTCATTTCCTTTTGGGTGTTACAAACAAAGGCACTCAGACATAATACCCTATTGGAGGGTATAAAAATAATAAATAAAAAATTCATGAAATTCGTCAAAAAGTTCATAATGTAACCCATAATGAATGACCTATGAGATCAGATTTAAGTAAAATTTTAAAATAAATTTAAATCATTATGTCAACAATGTAATTTTTAAATTAAATTTTAAATGTTCAGAAATCAATAATATGTTTAGTTAAAATTAAAGTTCGAGAGTGCAATTTAATAATTTAATTCTTTATTTTTCCAATATTATGTCGCAGGATACTACAAATTGAGTATATATAAAATATATATTAGGCCTAACATTAGAATAAATTCGTAACATTCAAAAATGTATTTAGTACAATTAAATCCACGCCGAATATAAGTTCTGGAAAGGAATATTTAGTCAGAAAATGTGTAAAGAAAATTCCCTACTTGTACAAATTAAATAAAAATTATACTCAGTCAATAGATTAATTTAAGTAGGCACACAAATTGAAACAATTTTCTTACAAAAAAATCATATAAAGTAGAAGTAGTATCTGTTTCTTTCTGGGATAATATATAAGCATTTGGGATAGAAAAATGTGTAACTAAGAGCGATTCATTGGGGGGTACCATTTTAATCGGGTTTTGTTCAGATTTCTACTTAAAAGTATAACTTTGGAAAAATACTTTAGAGGTCAGTGGAATATACGCACCGAATTTTGCAAAAGGTCGGTGGTACAATTGTTATCTATTTTAATCCTTTAAAAGTAAACATTTCGAAAAATCATCTTCTGATTTCGCATCTACGATGTAAGACAAATATACACATCGAATTTCATGGATACCTTTTCCTTTTTTATCCCCTTTTCCTCGTTTACCCTTAAAAACTACGAATTTCGAGAAATTCTAAACATTTTGAGAATGAATGTCTTGATTCCAGCTCAGTCTCTTTGATTGGTATCGCTTTTATTTCTTTTTGCTCAACTTCAACCCCAAAAAATATGAATTTTGCAAAAATATTTTCTTGGACGCATAAGAGTTATGTCCGTTCTAAATTTCAAGAATATAGGCCCAGTCGCTTGGTGGGAAGGTGGTACAATTTTTAACCCCTTAAAGATACAAATTTCGGAAAATTCCTTGTTATCACTCAGTTACACTGTAAGGCGAACATCCTCACAGAATTCCATGATTGCAGGGTCAGCCGTGTTTTTGGTACCTTTTTATACCACTTTTCTCGTCTACCCTTTAAAAAATCCTTCATTTTGCGTTTCTAAGCATTTTCAGGGATGTATACGCCGAATTTCATGATTTTAGCTCCGTCTGTTTGATTGGTGCTATTTTTATACCTTTTTACCCAATTCCACCCAAAAAAGTACGATTTTTGCAAAATATTTTCTTGGACGCGTTCATGCTATAAAAGTAATGCCCGTTCTGAATTTCAAGATTCTAGGCCCAACCGTTTGGTCTGGGCTGTGGTACAATTTGTATCCCTTTTAATCCCTTAAAAGTACAAATTTCGAAAAATTTCGTCTTAGCACACCTCTATACTGTAAGATAAATGTACGCACCAAATTTCATGTTTCTAGTCGTCACTCAATCATTCAATCATGCAACTCTTTTATATATATAGATATTGGCCAATTGGACACTGTTGCATACGTACGTAATCCGGATCTAGTGTAGAGGTTTTTTTGCAAAGGCTTCTATTATTCTTTCTGTAAATGTATTTTTAATTGCATCTAGCCTTGCTTTTCTTTTTCTTCCTGGAAACGCATCATTTTAAATGTCCATTGTCGCTCACGTTGTATGTATTATGCTTTTTCGTTTCACATTAACTTCTCGTGGTAATCTGCCTATATTATTTAAAAAAAAACAATAAGATCATGATGAATTAATTGTCTCTATTGGAAAACACTTGAGAAGAAATTTATTTAAATTTATTCTGACAGAGATACAAGCCGACCGATTTTAAGCCGCCGCACGTTTCTGTACGAGCCTCACCGCCGCCGATTTAATTGGCTCACATCGACTTCTACCACGTCGCCGATTTCATCGGCTCATATCGACTTCAATTACGCCGCCGTGATTTGAAGGAGTTCTAACTCCGCAAAGTGGGTCATTGTGCACTTATGATTCCTTTCATCGTTATATTTATTTATTTATATTTGACACTCTTGTGTAGGACACAAAGCCACAAATATCGCAACGATGATCGTCGTCACACACATGTATATTTAGGACATGAAGTTGCACTGTCCTTCGATTACAATACTGCACTGTTGCACTGTTCGGACACTTTTGGAGCATGAACATTATTATTGTGCTTCTTTGGTGTGGCAAAGTAAGTAGAGCTTTACCATTCTTTGGAAGACTTATGACATTCAAGATGTCTGGTTAAATATGCCTCACATGAAAAACTGCAATAGCACAAACAAATATTAAATTTATCCATATTATAAATTTTGGCGATGGATTCCCACTCCCAAAAAATAATTTATGGAATAATAATATAAAATTATGGGAACATTGGTTAATATTGGATAATATTAACGAATATTAAAATACTTACCAAAAAAATAAAAGAAAAGGTATTAGAAACCAATACAAATTGTTCCTTCCATGTTCCCAAAATTGTCAAATAAATATGGGTGATCGAGTGATAGAACGAGCCGGCAAATCAGCCGAAAGCCGCCGCCGCCGACTTATTTTGGGTAGCCGCCGCCGCCGATAATTCTGGGTCGGATTGTAACTCTGGATTCTGATCAAATGTGTCATATTGTCTTATATTTTAAGTACGAATTAGATCATAGTTTTTATCGAACACCCTCACCAATCGCCTTCCGGTTTTACTTCTCAACTTACTATGAGTCATAGATTACAAAAGAGTTTCACCAGATTTGCAAAAGGGACACTTCGGTTTTAGATGTTTCTGGGAATAAATCTAAAAACTTCTATCGACATACAGGACTAACATTTCATTCAAAATGTTATAATAGTATAAAATGAAAATGTTATATTTTCGGTGTAAATTTGTATCCGGATATTGCATTCGGATTTTATATTAAATTATTCTATTCACATTATACATAAATAATCTTCTATTAAAGAGTTGAACATGGAATTCGATTTATCTCTATATTTCCATTCTCAATAACCACACTTTGCTTCCACCTCACATGCGTTCGTAAGTGAATTTATTTTCGCCAATAAACATTTAAATTATCTCCTATGAATCCGACAGAATGTCTGATAAAATATGTGATTATTACGAAATTTAATTATAACTCCTCTTAATTTGCAGACATCATTTCGTGGGGTTTCTCTTCACAGAATATACACAAAAATTACTGATGTCTGATAATCTTCAATCTCATACCCCATTTTTTTCTATTAGCCACACAAAAATTGTGTATTGTATGATGTATGTATGTATGTACTTATCCTAGGCTAATGTCCTTTTTCCCTTTCATTTGTAAATGATTTCTCAACTCTGCGGTAATTAGCCCGGCAACAAATTCATACAAACACACAATAGATTCAATTTAAACTTTTTCAAACAAAAACAAATCCAGCCGAACAACAACGGCGAATGAAAATAATTTCCGGAAACATTAATACATTTCCACATACATGGCGAACGCACGCACACCCGAACATTTTACAACATCCGCTTGGCAATAAGACCAACACCAACATGAACAAAGGACTGTGGGGGAGCGCCTATATGCTACTGTGTGTGAGAGAGTATGTATTTGAGGATAATTTAAAAGCGACAAAGGTGTAATACCTTCCAACCACATAATGTTGTTTGTACATCAAACACCATCCTGAACATTACGCAAAAAACGCAAATTCCATTCCGAACGCCATCTAAATGGATTTCTAGTGGAAAAAACAAAAACCGACTGGCGCACAGTGTATTATCAGCGGCAAAAACTCCCAAATTTCATGCGGCCAAATCTCAACTTTACCGATTGAATTAAAAAAAAACATTCCTATTAAGCATATTCTAAACGATTTTGCCAATTTAAGTTTAGCCGTGGCTGCATTAAAAGTTCATAAATGCAAAAAATTCATAAATAGTTGCAAATTTCATCATAAGAGAGGTTATTTTATTGGGATGCATCTCGGAAACCATGTATCGTATCAAAATTTTGTTTAGTTCGTAGAAAATAGGAGCTCTTGAGGAGGTCTTGAGGTTATGCTTTCATATTATTTATTATTATTTATTTTGTATTTATTTATTATTGTCATTTTTCTACAGTATAAAACCATATTCGCGAGGCCGACCGATGCCTCGGCATTTACAAATATTGTTAAATTATTGTCTTATTTATTCATTTCTGCTTATAGCTGGCAACATCGATTTTATTACAGAAATGGTAAAACCTTCTAAGCCAAAAATGAAGCAATACTTTCTTCGTTGTTCTACGTTAATGTATTTTGGAAAAATTATTTAAAGCATACTTTAGGGATGTAAGGTTTTATGGCATGCGAACGCATTTAAACATTGGACCGATATTTATCTTAAGTTAAGTATAAGTCTATAATAGCCGTGTGTCATCGATTAAAAAATATAATAATTTCTATAAAAACATTCGAAAATCGTAAAAAAACAAAAAAAAATATTTGGGCATGGCACTGACTATTTTCATTAATTTGTGGACTCAAATGAAATAACTGGTAATGATTTGTATTCACATATACATATATTAAAGTAATACATTTATGAGATTTTTTCATTTTAACTTACATGGGAGGTGGGCGTGGTTGTGGGCGGATTTAAACAAAAAATGGATGTGTGCGAAATTTCAGGGTCCTAGCTCTATTCCTTTTAATTTTTGCTGCAACTTGTAAAGAGTGAGGTTAGGATTTTCATGCATTAGTATTTGACAGATCACGTGGGATTTCAGACATGGTGTCAAAGAGAAAGATGCTCAGTATGCTTTGACATTTCATCATGAATAGACTTACTAACGAGCAACGCTTGCAAATCATTGAATTTTATTACCAAAATCAGTGTTCGGTTCGAAATGTGTTTCGCGCTTTACGTCCGATTTATGGTCTACATAATCGACCAAGTGATGAGGCTCATTTCTGGTTGAATGGCTACGTAAATAAACAAAATTGCCGCATTTGGAGTGAAGAGCAACCAGAAGCCGTTCAAGAACTGCCCATGCATCCCGAAAAATGCACTGTTTGGTGTGGTTTGTACGCTGGTGGAATCATTGGACCGTATTTTTTCAAAGATGCTGTTGGACGCAACGTTACGGTGAATGGCGATCGCTATCGTTCGATGCTAACAAACTTTTTGTTGCCAAAAATGGAAGAACTGAACTTGGTTGACATGTGGTTTCAACAAGATGGCGCTACATGCCACACAGCTCGCGATTCTATGGCCATTTTGAGGGAAAACTTCGGAGAACAATTCATCTCAAGAAATGGACCGGTAAGTTGGCCACCAAGATCATGCGATTTGACGCCTTTAGACTATTTTTTGTGGGGCTACGTCAAGTCTAAAGTCTACAGAAATAAGCCAGCAACTATTCCAGCTTTGGAAGACAACATTTCCGAAGAAATTCGGGCTATTCCGGCCGAAATGCTCGAAAAAGTTGCCCAAAATTGGACTTTCCGAATGGACCACGTAAGACGCAGCCGCGGTCAACATTTAAATGAAATTATCTTCAAAAAGTAAATGTCATAGACCAATCTAACGTTTCAAATAAAGAACCGATGAGATTTTGCAAATTTTATGCGTTTTTTTTTTTTAAAAAAGTTATCAAGCTCTTAAAAAATCACCCTTTATGAAAATATTCCACTGTGCGGCCTCATTTGGGAGAGAAGGCAGTCAAAAATGTAATGTTTGTAAATTGATCATTTTTAAGATCCATTCCAAATGGTTTATTTAATCAGCTATGACACTCTGTATTGAAACTGACTATCATTTCATGTCATTTCATTTATTTACAGTCTATGAAATACAAACTTCCTTACAGACTACAACTTAAAAATAAATTAAATCGAATATGTTTAAAAAAATAAACATATTTAAAGCATAATCGAATTCACTACATAACCTGTTAGACTCCTTTAAAGCCCGAGCATTTTCGGCATAACCAGTTCTATAAAAAGGTACATAGAAAAGTTTGTTCTGGCGCAAAGTACGGCAAGGCACATTAAAAGTTATGATTTTAAGCAACACTGAACAGTCAACTAAAACGCACCTAATACAGTGTGTCGTCAATGTTATAACAATCTCATGGCATGGTTGAGTGGAGGAAATGTTAGTATGAAGTATTGTAAGCCGGTAAACTGGATTAATCACCCAGGTGATCATGATGCAACCAGTTGCTATGCATGCGTAAATTATACATGTCGTCTAAATCGACATGCTGAGAAGAACAAAATCTATAAAGCAACTGCAACAGCAACACTACCAGTGCTTGCACCTGAAGATTTTGTATCACCAAGGCCGCCAACTCCAGATCGTTGGACAGAATTAAGAGAAGGAATGAGTAGATCAAGTAGTGTTACTTATGAAGATCCATTTGATACCGATTATGAGCTCCAACAGGGAAGAGATGGACCACAACTAATAACACAAATGGAAATGGATTTTATTGTGGCCATATTGGGACTATCGCAGCGACTTGCCATATTTTTGACAGCGTTTTTAAAGCAAAGAAAACTCACACTTGCTAATGTTAACTCTAGCGCGTACCTCAAACGGCAAGCTGAATTTCAGAGCCTCTACACTCTAAATGATGACAATTCGTTCGCTTACTGCAACGATATAAAAGTTTTGGTGGTAAAAATGGGAATGAACTACATCGCTAGTGAGTGGAGATTATTTATTGATGGTTCTGTTTCAAGCTTGAAAGCAGTGTTGTTGCATGTATCGAACCGAAAACCTTCCATTCCGCTAGCAATGGGTATCAACATGAAAGAAACCTATCAAGTATTGAAAGATATAATGGAAAAAATCAAATACTACGAAAATAAATGGAAGATTTGCTGTGATTTGAAGGTCATCAACATTTTGCAAGGGATCATCGATAAGGGCGGCTTCCCAAAATTCTTTTGTTTTCTTTGTAATTGGGATTCGCGCTCACCTCTGAATCAATTCCAATGTAATTCGTGGAGACCAAGAGGAAGTGTGGAGGAACAAATGAAACAACATAGACTGAGGAATAAACCTTTAATTGACAATACTCAAGACATCTTGCTGCCACCGCTCCACATAAAATTGGGAATTGTTAAAAAATTCATCGAAGTGGCCGTTGTAAATTGTCCAAACGCATTCGACTATTTGAAAAGCGTTTTCCCAAAGCGTAGCGATGACAAAATTAAAAAAGGTATTGTAGTAAATTTAAAACGAATTTTTGTTCACCTCATTGTACTATTTACACTACGTTAATGTTTTCTTTTCTGTCTTTATTTTTTGTCTTCATTTAACAGGCGTACTTAATGGCCCTGACATTAGAAAGTTATTCAAGAGTAACTTCGATTCATCGCTTGATGAAAATCATTCAATGGCATGGATTTACCTTCAGCGTGTATGCACCAGGGTCTTGGGAGGGGATGGAGACGCGGAACCGGAAGCAAGAGAATGGGTGAAAGAAATGCTGTATTATTTTGAGAAAATCGGCACATCGATGACCTTAAAGCTGCATTTTCTTCATTTTCATTTTGACGATTTTATTAAACAACTCCCTACCGAATCCGATGAGCAAGGAGAACGGTTTCACCAAACCACAATGCCCATGGAAAAACGGTACAAAGGCAAAAAACTCGACGCATTGCTTGCAGAGGTAATATCAATTTTATTGATCATTGTTTTGCATTCCTTTTTTGATTTCTTTTCTAATTCATTTCAGGTATGTTGGTGGAGTCACAAGATCACCCTGTATGATGTTAATGAAGTATATGAAGAAGAAAAAACTGATGGTGGAGGGCAGTCTGGAAGCAACGTGCCTCTGCACACCATAAGTTCTGAATCAGAGTCAGATTCGGACGATTCGGAGGACGATTTGGATCCACAACTTAAGAGAGTGCGATATGCAAGTCCAGGGCCATCAACATTATAAACATAATACGAATATTTTTTATTATTTTTGTATTAGATAGCATAGTATGTCAATGTTGAAGTAAAGAAAAAACAAATGAAATTAAAAAATTTTTGGGAAATTTTTCAATTTTGCGGCTACCTAAACGGTGTTAAGAATAATTCCTAGGAAGTTCATATGTGCGTGAAAGTTGTTTATTGAGATCTTAGGTACATTTTTGTAGTTGATTGTTTCCCTGAATTTTCAGCGGTTTGCTACCTATGGACCTGAACAGGGGAAAAAAGATTAAAAAAAATCGAATTTTTTTAAGTTTTTTGCGATTTTGACCTTGAAGATGAAGTTTTTTTGATTTTATATGTTCACAATTTTTGTTCTTTATGACAAGAGCTAGAGCTATGAGCCTGAGAATATGATCACTTTTTTCCAAAAATTACACCGAGGCCTCAAATCTCTGGGGGCACATAAAAAAAAAAGTGTATGACTTCGGGAAAAAAAAAAAAAACACGGGTCTTTTTTTTGGTCTTTTATCATGTAGCGGTGTCCGTATATGGTTATTTTGAAATGACTTCAAAAATGTTGCACAGTGTAATTTTATGCCATTAATGTTTAAATATGATTTCGGGCATGTGGCCGCCGCGGCTGGCTCGAATATAGCCAATTCTACAGGTCCAATTTTCAACCACTTTCTCCAATTGCTGTGCAGCTCCAATTGCTGTGCACGGTGCAGAATCGATTCATTCGGGTTCTCTTCAACACTTTGCTCTACAGCGGCAATTGTTTCTTCGGTGCGCACTGTTCGACGTCTCTGCGGATGCGTATTATCACATAGAGTAAACGTAGTGCGAAAACGATCCATGGTTAACCGAATTAATTGCTCTGATGGACGATTATGTCGACCATAAAATTGTGAACTTCGCGAACTGAACCATTGCTTTCGAAATAAATTTGCACGATTTGCAAGCGTTGTTCTTTTGTCAACCTGTTCATGATGAAATGGCAAACCAAACTAAATATTAATCACTTGACAGCTGACAAAATGGCCGCCAGTTAAAAAAGTGATGCCAACTTAAAGTTCTATACCCCAATAAAAAACACCCTATACTTTCAAGAATTTTCAAAGAAATCAGCCTACATCTATCAATATAAATAGGCTCAGGTTCATTAAATTTAATCGATCGTAAAGCAAATTTTAAAAGCCGCTTTTGACTCCGCAAAAAGGACTCCATATAAAACAAGCATATTCCAATCATGAACGGACTAACGACGTAAAAACTAGCTTAACGGTATATGGATCTTTAAATTCCGCACAATTTCTCTTGACAAATGCAAGCAGTGAAAATGCTTTAGGAACAATATAATCCACGTGAGCCGCAAAAGTAAACTTAACATAAAAAATAACACCTAAATCTAACATTTCATCCACACACTGAATCTTACCCGAATTGATGAAATAATCATAACAAACAGGTCTTCTACATTTACCAAATAAAATTATTCTTTTTATCATAAATTATTCTTTTTATACCCTTCAAGATGGGGGTATACTAACTTTGTCATTCCGTTTGTAACACCTTGAAATATCGACTCGAGACCCTATATATATTATTGATGGTTATAATAGTCTAAGACGATCTAGCCATGTACGTCAGTCTGTTGAAAGCACGCTAGCATATAAACGACATGAGCTAGGACGTCCAAAATGTCCATAAATGCGTCTTATAGTCGTAGATCGGTTAAGATTGAAATTGGGCGAAATTGACCCAAAGGGATAAAAATTTCCCTCACAAGGACTAAAAATACCCATAATAACCCCTAATATTTTAGAGTATCTAAGCATATTTTTTTATATTGGGTATGCGCATTCCCCCTATAACAAAAACGTGCACCATAAAGTGATTTTTATTCGTAGGGGGTGAAATGGGGACAAAAAGGGATAAAAATGGTACCTTTCAAACGACAACAGTTAGAAATACGAAATTCGCTATGTACATTCCTCTACTTGAGTAGATACATAATACAAAAATATTTTTTCAAATTCGTACTTTTAAGGGGTAAAATGGGAATAGAGGGATAAAAATTGTACCAACCAAACGGCTGCACCTAGAATAATGAAATTCGGTGCATGCATTCCTCTGACTGCGTAGACACATAAAATAAAGAGATTTTTCGAAATTCGTACTTTTTGGGGATAAAATGGAAAAGGGGGATAAAAATAGTACCAACCAAATGACCGCAGTTGGCGTCATGAAATTCGTAGTATACATTCCTCTGACTGTGTAGAAAAGTAAAATAAAAGGTTTTTCCCAAATTTGTACTTTCAAGGGATACAATGCGTACAGAGGGATAAAAATAGTACCAACTAAACGACTACAGCTAGAATGAGAATTATGGCTTGTACATCATCCCTCAAATTGCGTAGACACGAAAAATAAAGAGATTTTAGAAAGTAGTATTCTTAATGGAGTAAAGTAGGTAAAAAGGGATAGAAATGGTACCAGCCAAATGGCTGCGGATAAAATAGTGGAATTCGGTGTATACATTCCTCGGACTGCATAGACAGGCAAAATAAAAAGATTTTTCAAATTCGTACTTTTTTACTTTTACGGCAAAAATTGGTTGAAACACTATGTACGTAAGATAATGGATTTTCAAAATTTGTACTTTTGGAATTAAAATAGGATGGAAATAAAACGAATTGTGCACTAGAGCTTACCAGGTTACAAGTAAAAAAAGTTCGCCGTACACCTTCGAATATGAAGTATTATTGAAAGGTAGTTTCAAAAAATTTTTTTTTATATTTTTATGCCGAACGTAGGGGTCGCGCTTTTACATTTTTCTATATAACTTCTGCATTTATAAACGGATTTTAAAGTGTGATACATCGATGTTTTTGTCTCGGCGAGGCCGATTTTTTTGTCTTTGAAGTCATTGAGCTCAAGCATGATTCATGATTTTATGCGAGCTTTAATTTTCTGATATTAGAGTGGTACATTAGGGTAGTAGAAACTGAGATATGATGGGTAAGTACCAGAAGGGGGTGCTTGAGCAAACAAAAAATCGGCCTCGTCGAGACAAAAACATCGATGTATCACACTTTAAAATCCGTTTATAAATGCAGAAGTTATATAGAAAAATGTAAAAGCGCGACCCCTACGTTCGGCATAAAAAAATAAAAAAAAAAATTTGAAACTACCTTTCAATAATACTTCATATTCGAAGGTGTACGGCGAACTTTTTTTTTGAGGTACGCCCTTTCTTAACAGAACACGCATTTTGATAATAAAATTCAATAATTTGCAAGCGTTGTTTGTTTGTAAGATTCATGGTTAAATTATAGACCAAACTGAAGATGTTTGACAGTGACACAAAACACGAAACGTGCGTCAGCTGTTTAAACCAGTGTTGCCAAAAAGATAATAGCTAAAAAATCACCGTTTATTTTTGGAATTGACTTGAAGTATTATTTCGATATACAGGGTTTTCCAACAAGAGGCGTTATTTTGGTATTCATAGAAAAAATGCAATTTTTTGAGATAAATGATCGGATGTTTATTTCATAATAAAGAGGAAGGTATGCCGTTAATAATAAAAAACAACATCAGCCAAATGGCCACCACGACCACGCTTACAGGACCATATCCTTTTCATGACATTTTCCATAACCAAATTGTAAAGTGGCTGCCCTATGTCCTCGATAGCCTCACAAATTCTATATTTGAGGTCTTGAATCGACGCTGGGCTGTTGGCGTAGACCTTATCTTTCACGTGGCCTCGAAGGAGGAAGCCGCATGGTGTTAAATCGCAAGATCTCGGTGGCCAATTGTGATCACCTCTTCGAGAGATAACACGGAAACTTTTCCCGTAAAATAGCAATGGTTTCGTTGCTTGTGTGGCACGCAGCCAAAGTAAACGTTGTCCAGATCAATACCATCCAACTCCAACAAATACCATCCAAAATCATTAATCATCTCTCGATAGCGCAATCCAATCACCGTAACTGTTGATCCAACCTCAATATCGAAAAAGTAAGCTTCAATGACCCCGCCGGACCATAAACAGCACCAAACAGTCGCACGATGAGGATGGAGAGGCTTCTCAACAGTAACTCTTGGATTTTCCGAGCCCCAGATGCGACAATTTAGCCACCGAGGTGGAAATGGGCCTCATCAGTCAAGATTATTTATTTTTGTAGTGAATTTTTATAATTTCAATGCGTAGTTGAAGCGTGTATCGTTCCATTTTTAGTAATGGCGTAGTTTCTACTTGTCAAATGTCAATGGATAAAAGCTTCAAAAGTGACAGCTACCGAAATACCGGGTGATTCAAAATAACACCCCTTGTTGGAAAACACTGTATATTCACTGTGGTTTCAAATATAAAAATATTATATTTGTTTATAAAATTATTTACTCAATATTTGTATTTGTTTTGGTTTGGCTATATTAACAAAATTATATTTTCTTGTAATATTACTTCACTTCTACGAAAATCGACAGCCTCTGTGGAATGCAATCCAATGCAATTATTTAATATATCTTCATTAAATCCCTAAAAGACTTTTGGCGATTCAAAAACTTTTTTTGCATGCGAACCACTGTGCAACATATAATTCGAGGGCGGTTTTTTTCAACGAGCAATCTCTCTGTTTATAACGAAAAAAGGTCAGTGAAATCGCCAAAGTATTCATTTAGAAAAACGTACGTTTTTCGTCGAGTTTTTCCAAAACAGAAAAAAACACAAAAACAAACAACATGTGTACTTTTTGTTGCTGTTGTTGTTGTTAATTTCCCTGTAACTTTTTTTACGGGCATGTTTTATTTGGCCATGTGGACATTTACATACACATGTACATAAAAAGCAAATGTACTCGTTGTTGCATTATTTGTTGTACATTATTTTGAGGTCTATTTTGTGGCTTCATCTCATGCTTTGGTCTGGTTATGTACAACTCGAAATGTTTGTCCATAAAACAGAAGAAGCAGCAACAACAACAACAACATGGTTAAATAAATATTTGTTATTAATGTAAATGAAGTGTAAAGTAAATAAATTCCATATATAATTTGATATAGTAGCTGCTGACCAAGCAAACGCAATAGCACAAAAAAGGTGAGCTCATATCAAATGCAAATATTGTAATCGATAATCACAGATTTCATAAAATTTAACATGACAGCTGTTGCTGCTGCTGATGCCGATGCAGCCATTGTTATAATGGCGGGCATATGTTGAAGGGGTTTGAAGGATAAACGCACACATTTTTAGGCAGTAAAGTAAACGGATAGTAAATGTAAATGTGGTAAATTAATGCCAGAGGGAAAATCTAAAGTTAGAATTGCAGGATAATGATCAGATCTTCAAGATGATAAAATAGCAAATATGTGAGCCATAATAAAGGGTGATTTTTTAGCTATTATCTTTTTGGCAACACTGGTTTAAACAGCTGACGCACGTTTCGTGTTTTGTTTCACTGTCAAACATCCTCAGTTTAGTCTATAATTTAACCATGAATCGTCTTACAAACGAACAACGCTTGCAGATTATTGAATTTTATTATCAAAATGCGTGCTCTGTTAAGAAAGTTCAAGAAAGCCGAAGATCCACTTTTTTACCGAAAAATTGTCTTCAGCGACAAAGCTCATTTTTGGCTCAATGGGCACGTAAATAGGCAGAATTGTCGATTTTGGAGTGAATATCAGCCAGAAGCATTGCAAGAGATACCAATACATCCAGAAAAAGTCACAGTTTGGTGCGGTTTATGGGCTGGTGGCATCATTGGACCGTACTTCTTCAAAAATGATGCGAATCGTAACGTGACTGTGAATGTGATGTGGTGGGCGCTACCGTGAGATGATATTCAACTTTTTTGCCGAAAATGCAAGAGCTTGACTTGCATGACATGTGGTTTCAGCAAGACGGTGCCACATGCCACACAGCATGCGCAACAATGGACTTATTGAGAGACGAGTTCGGTGAACATTTTATTTCACGTTCGGGACCGGTCAATTGGCCGCCTAGATCGTGCGATTTAACGCCTTTAGACTATTTTTTGTGGGGCTATGTTAAAGCTCATGTCTATACAGACATGCCCTCTTCAATTGACGCATTGGAAGACAACATTGAAGCATTTATTCGTGAGATACCGGCCGAAATGCTGGAAAGAGTATGCCAAAATTGGACTAAGCGGATGGAGCATTTGAGGCGCAGTCAAGGTCAAAATTTGCTTGAAATAATCTTCAAACATTAAATTATATGGACCGTATCGATACGGTCGATTCAAATAAAGATTTCATGCATTTTTCTGAATTTTATGTGTTTTTTTTGAAAAACTTTCCTATAGTTTTTAAAAAATCACCTTTTATTTCTATCGAGAATAGCAAAGAATGCGAATAAATCTAGTGGTAAACATAGAGACGGTTATAAACAGCCGGCCAATGAAAGCTTTAATGGTGAACACAGAAGAGATATCAAGTCTTTCCAAATTTATTGTCCTACTTTGCTGGCTTATTATACAAACATATACAATTTTTGAATATCTAACTTCGTTTGTTTTGTCCGGGAAACAGAAATTCGCGGATCCAATGTGGTGGATAAATATTTTACGCTATGAAAGTTTCAGTCGATCTGGCAACAAATCAAGGGACTTATAGCCAGAAATAATTCAGTTCTTTGTAACATAACATGTCAAGCGACACGATTTTTGACCTCGACAGCTGTGATTGTTTTAAAAGTTTTTGTATTCATTCTTCCCATAAAAATATTGTATAAGTATTTTTGGAAAAAAAATAGAATTTTTTTTCAGAAGTTATGACCAATATAAAATAAGCGCCTGTAACTCCTGAAACACTTGACCTATTTTAATGTGTATCTAGTTTTGAACTTAATTTCAAATACTTCAAAAATATTATTTTGCTATTGTGCGTTATGTTTTTTAAAGTTTTTTTCAATTTTATTTCTTTTATTTTGATTTCCGAAATGATTACATTAATCCATTTTTTTTTTTGGAAATTTTAAAGTAGAGTTCTGTTTTTTAGCGGCTGTGTGAGTTTGGAAGTGGTGAAATTATGGCTTCCAATTTTTACGAATTTTTTTCTCTTTTATTTTTGCAAAATCAATCAGAAATTCAGTGAAAAATCATCAGATTTTCATTAGTTTATTGACACAAGGTATAAAAACAATGAAAAATCCAAGAAAAATACGTAGTGGAAAAATACATATTTTTATATCTTTTTGATGGTGCATACTACATATTATGTAAGGCAGGATAATTTGTGCGGAAGGTGCTAGGAGGTTCGTGTCACATAATACCAGCTTCCACATTTATAAAACAATTGTAAAAACATGATCAACTATCAAGTCATCGTGGATTCGATTCGCATCAGTATAGAAGTTATGATGGATTTAATATTATCTTGGATAGAGACAATTGTGTGGGAGGTACAAGAAGGGGCGTGGCTAAAGCGTAAATATTTTATTTATATTTATAGTTATAACAGCTTTAATTTTACGTAGTTTTGCGTGATTTGTGTGGGAGGTACTGGAAGGGGCGTGTCAATTCCGCCCATCTTCCAACATAAACTAAGTTTGGGAAAAATATTACGATGTACAAAGTTTGTATCGATTCCTTAACTCCTTTCGAGAGTTATCGTGTAAACCAGCCAGCCGGACGGACACACATGGCTCAAACACCTTAAAAATTCGTGAAACGGATTTGGTCCAAACATACTTAGGGTCTTAAGTCACCTCTTCAATGCGTTACACTTTTTTCTGTCCCAAATGATATATACCCTCCTACTCTGTAGAGTGAGGGTATAATTAATTTGTCCAGTACCACCTACTTTTTCTTTGTATACCTTATTTGAATTGATTCCATAGCTCCTTTCGATAGTTATGGTATACACCAGCCAGACGGACGTGGCTCAAACAACTTAAAAAGTTGTGAACTGGATTTGGTCCAAACATTCTTAGTGCCTTAAGTCACTCCTTCAATGCGTTACACTCTGTAGTGTGAGGGTATAATAAAAGAGAATAAGTTAACTTCAAGTTTCCTAATAAAGGGTGATTTTTTAAAAGCTATAGGAAAGTTAAAAAAAAACACATAAAATTGAGGAAAAATGCATGAAATCTTTATTTGAATCGATAGTACGGTCCATATAATTTAATGTTTGAAGATTATTTCATGCAAATGTTGACCTTGACTGCGCCTCAAATGGTCCATCCGCTTAGTCCAATTTTGGCATTTCCACGTTTTTGAGTAACAGAGGTCCAATTGCTGCGAACGGCGACGAATCGATAATTGATGGTCATCATTAACACTGGCCGATACAGCTGCGATATTTTCCTCAGTTCGCACTATACGTTAGTGTGTGGGTGGTTTAATGTCCAACAATGTAAATTTGGTGCGAAATTTAGTCACAATAGCCCGAATAACCGCTTCGGTGGGTCGATTAAACTGGCCATAAAATGGAAGCGCGCGATGAACTTTCTTAACAGAGCACGCATTTTGATAATAAAATTCAATAATTTGCAAGCGTTGTTCGTTTGTAAGACGATTCATGGTTAAATTATAGACCAAACTGAAGATGTTTGACAGTGAAACAAAACACGAAACGTGCGTCAGCTGTTTAAACCAGTGTTGGCAAAAATATAATAGCTAAAAAATCACCCGTTAGAAGCGCTGTATAATTGGATTGTTCGAAATTTTTACTTTTTAGGGGGTAGGCTGGAAAAAAGGGTTCTAATTTAAGAATTGCAGCTATAGTCGGGAAATTTGGAGTGTAAACTGTGTGTAAAGCGCAATCTGAATGGATTTTTTTTGAAATTTTCTTATAGGGGGTGAGCAACAAGGTATAAAAGTAGTACCAACTATAGTATTGGAGCTATAGTTGTGAAATGTGGTGTGTAGTTCCACTGACAACGTGGAATTTTGTGTTTAAATTTCTCTGACAACGTAGACTTGCAACATAAATTGATTTCTCAAAATTTGTACTTTTAAGGGTTGCGAGGGACAAAAAGGGATAAAAATGGTACCACCTAAAGTATTGCAGCTAGAATCTTGAAATTTGATATGTAAGTTCTTCTGACCATGTAGAAGCACAGTAAATTTGGATTTTTCGAAATTTGTACTTATAAGAGGTTAGCAGGACAAAAAGGGATAAAAATGGTACCAACTAAAGTATTGCAGCTAGAACCTTGAAATTTGATGTGTAAGTTCTTCTGACCATGTAGAAGCGCAGTAAAATTGGATCTATCGAAATTTGAACTTATAAGAGGTGAGCGGGACAAAAATGGTTCCAACTAAAGTATTGCATCTAGAATCTTGAAATTTGAATCTTGAAAATTTGTTCTTCTGACCATGTAGAAGCGCATTAAAAATGAATTTTTCCAAATTTGTACTTTTAAGAGGTGAGCGGGACAAAAAGGGATAAAAATGGTACAAACTAAAGTATTGCAGCTAGAATCTTGAAATTTGATATGTAGGTTCTTCTGACCATGTAGAAGCGCAGTAAAAATGGATTTTTCGAAGCGGGACAAAAAGGGATAAAAATAGTACCAACTAAATCATTAAGCAATAATCGTGAAATTTGGTATGTAAATTCCTCTGACAAGGTAGAAGCGCAAATCCTAATGGATTTTTTCGAAATTTATACCTATAAGGTGTGAGCGGGACAAAAAGGGATAAAAATAATACCAACTAAAATATTGCTGCTATAGTCGTGAAATTTGTGCGTAAATTCCTCTGACAACGTAGACTTGCAACATAAATGGATTTTTCGAAATTTGTACTTTTAAGGGGAGAGGGGTACCAAAAGGGATAAAAATGGTACCAACTTTAGGATTACATCTAGAATCATAAAGCGCCATCAAAATGGATTTTTTTCGAATAAAAGGCTCTGCGGTTTTAATTTTTTGTTAAAAACTGGGTAGAAAATGATAAAAAATATATATGCGAAAGGAGTTCAGCTAAAACAGTGCACATCGACAAGCACATTCCTTGGACTGTATATGAGTGATATGTTTCCAATTTACTATTTTAGAAAAGAAAATCAAATAAATACTATCCTAAAACAGAGACGTATAAAACTAATAACAAATACCTGGCTTTTTCGCGTGCGTAGCAGCTGTTACTGCTAGTTTAGAATATTTAAGCATGTTTTTTGAATATGTCTGCTTATATATACTTGAAATTTTTGAATGTGCATTCCCCTGATAGCATAAACGTGCACTATAAAGTGATGCTTACGCGTAGGTGGTGAAATGAAGCAAAAAGGGATAGACAACAGCTAGAAACACGAGAATTCGCATAAACGTATTTTTCCCAATTCGTACTTTTATGGGATAAAATGGGAATAGAGTGATGAAAATGGTACCAACCAAACGGCTGCTCCTAGACTAATGAAATTCGGTTTATACATTCCTTTAATTGCGTAGACACGTAAAATAAATAAATTTTTCGATATTCGTCCTTTTTGAGGTTACAATGGAAAAAGGGGATACAAATTTTGCCAACCAAAGGACCGTAGCTAGAGTCGTGAAATTCGGAGTATACATTTCTCTGACTGCGTAGACACGAAAAAAAGGTTTTTCCAAATTCCTACTTTCAAGCGATACAATGGGAACAGAGGATAAAAATGGTATCAACTAAACGGCTACAGCTCCCCCTAATTGCGTAGACACGTAAAATAAAGATATTTTCGAAAGTCGAACTTTAAAGGGGAAAAGTGGGAAAAAGGGTATTAAAATAGTAGCTACCAAAAGGCCGCAGCTATAATCATGGAATTTGGTGTATACATTCATCTGACTGTATAGACACACAAAATATTTTTTTTTCCAAATTCGTACTTTTTACTTTTACGGCAAAAATTGGTTGAATCATGAAGTTGAAGCGCTGTGTACGTGATATAATGGATTTTCAAAATTTTTAGTTTTGGAATTAAAATAGAATAGAAGTACAACCAACTGTAGCACCCACTATCTACCAATATTTATGGTATTTAGGCTTTTTTGAAAATATTAGTAAAGGGTGATTTTTTAAAAGCTATAGGAAAGTTTTTCAAAAAAAAACACATAAAATTCAGAAAAATACATGAAATTTTTATTTGAATCGATAGTACGATCCATATAATTTAATGTTTGAAGATTATTTCATGCAAATGTTGACCTTGACTGCGCTTCAAATGGTCCATCCGCTTAGTCCAATTTTGGCATACTCTTTCCAACATTTCGGCCGGTATCTCACGAATAAATGCTTCAATGTTGTCTTCCAATGCGTCAATTGAAGCGGGCATGTCTGTATAGACATGAGCTTTAACATAGCCCCGCAAAAAATAGTCTAAATGCGTTAAATCGCACGATCTAGGCGGCCAATTGACCGGTCCCGAACGTGAAATAAAATGTTCACCGAACTCGCCTCTCAATAAGTCCATTGTTGCGCGTGCTGTGTGGCACCGTCTTGTTGAAACCACATGTCATGCAAGTCAAACTCTTGCATTTTGGGTAAAAAAAAGTTGAATATCATCTCACGGTAGCGCTCACCATTCACAGTTACGTTACGATTCGCATCATTTTTGAAGAAGTACGGTCCAATGATGCCACCAGCCCATAAACCGCACCAAACTGTGACTTTTTCTGGATGCATTGGTAGCTCTTGCAATGCTTCTGGCTGATATTCACTCCAAAATCGACAATTCTGTCTATTTACGTACCCATTGAGTCAAAAATGAGCTTCGTCGCTGAACACAATTTTTCGGTAAAAAGTGGTTCTTTGGCAAACTTTCCAAGAGCCCATTCACCAAAAATTTTACGTTGCGGTAGGTCGTTCGGCTTCAATTCTTGCTGTATTTTGAAAGGCATCACACCTAAATCCTTCCGCGTGCTGGTAGTTTAATGTCCAACAATGTAAATTTGGTGTGAAATTTAGTCACAATATCCCGAATAGCCGCTTCAGTGGGTCGATTAAACTGACCATAAAATGGAGCACGCATTTTGATAATAAAATTCAATAATTTACAAACGTTGTTCGTTTGTAAGACGTTTCATGGTTAAATTATAGACCAAACTAAAGATGTTTGACACGAAACGTGCGTCAGCTGTTTAAACCAGTGTTGCCAAAAAGTTAATAGCTAAAAAAATCACCCTTTATGAGAATATTTATTTTTTGAATTAATTTGAAGTATTATTTCGATATATCTGGTGTAAACGTATTATTAGCCTTTCCTTATAAGCGTGGTTTGCAATAATAAAAATATTTTATTTATTTATAAAATTATTTTTTCAATATTTGTATTTGTTTTGTTTGACTATTTTGAAAAAAGTATATTTTCCTGTAACATTACTTCACTGCTATGAAAATCGACAACCTCTGCAATGCAATCCATGGTTGCGGATATATAAAGTTCGGCTCGGGCGAACTTAACGCCGTTTTTACATTATGACAAAGATGACTTTATTTCCGATCCTCCCTAGTGCCTATAACACAGGGCAACAGTGATTCTGCGGTGCGGTGTTTGTAAGGAAATTTTGGTGGATATGTTGATGAAGATCTAAGGCTAAGACTTTTTTTAAATTGACTCTGGTTCTCGAGGTAAACCGTTATTTTAAAAATGAAGGAGGTTTGACCACATATTTTAGCATAACTAAGGAATAGTTCGTCCGATTTGGTTAAGTAAAAAATTAAAAATCCGCAGCTAAATTACCTTCAGGTTACACCTACAATGTTTTTTGATATAGTCAATAGTTTCGATAGATTATGGTGCTACTTCGCAAGTCAGTCTTCGTATTTTTCTTTTCTCAGTCGCTGAACACAATATCCATACCGCCACTGCCGATATCCATACCGCTGACGATCGTTCCCAATAGGCTTTGTTACATAGACTGTGTGCAGCAATATAATAAGTGTCATAAAAGGTGTACTTTAAACATTGCTTCTTACACGAATTTGTTAAAAGTACGCAATTTATGATAGAAAAATATCTGAATATATCTCAAAAAAGATCTCAAGTAAAATGCCCCTTTTCGACCGCATGAACCTCATTCCTCATTTTGTGCCATTTGTTAATAAAATTGAGGAGGCAGCGGACAAACCAGTAATATTTCACATCAACCAAGGGGCAACACCACCACCGCCATTCAACCACTCCTATCTCTGAATCATCAGAAAAAAGGGGACATCAACTAACTGACAAAAAAGATGAAATTTTGTGACACAATCAACAATAATTGCATGTCATTTGAGGCGCGTAATAAAATCCTCTGACACGCATCCAATTTTGTACGGCTGTGCGTTTCTGTGCGCTTTCTTGTTGCTGTTGTTGTTTTTTAACTCGTAACTGTTTAATTGTTGACAATAACAAGTGAAACAATTTAATTAAAATCTGAATGACAGCAGACATTTTTTCGCTTTGTCGCCTCCTGTATCCGCGTGCAATCCAACAAATATTTTTGCGTTAAAGAAGACATTAAACAAAACTGATTTGTTTTTATTTCGCTGTTGTTGTTGTTCGTTGGAAGTGGTGGGGGGTGGGTTGGATAAACGAAAGAAGTGGATTGGACATAAAGGCAAAGCTTGTTACATTTAAATAGTCTACTGGTTTTATGGTCTTTAAATTAAATGTATTTCTTGACTCCGTTTCTTAAATTACATTTGGGGCTTTTTATGGTTGCTACAGCCAAAAGGATACTATAATGGAGTCATGCAAATGTTTGTCATCATTTCGAAATGTTCTTACAAAGCTAATTTTGTATCAACGTACTTAAATAAAAAATATTTTGTTTATGGATCATTGAAAAGCCTATAAAATCGGGGAACTAAAAACACAACATAATGTTTGTTTTCATTTAAATGGCTTCAGGACTCCCATTGTGAAGGACTTCAAAAAATTATTTCGTTTTTATAGTGAAACAAACAAACGAGAATAAAAATAATTTTGTTTATAAAAACCTATACAAGAGTACTTCATAAAAATAAACTCTATAATAAATGGGACAACTTTATAATAATATAAAAACGGGGGTATGACGGAGATTAATTACTTAATCTTTGATATTTAATATAGTTCTTGATATTGTGATAAATACCTCTCTGTAAACTCCAAGCGGTCCATCGATAAAAAATCAATAACTGTTGATAAACTAAACATTTTTGAGTTTTGTAAGAGATGAGTGTATGTAAGGACTCAAAAATTATTTTCAGATATTGACATTGAAAACGTTTTTTTTTTGTTTTTATGATTTTTTGCAATATTTTTGTGTATTTGTTCATAATGAGCAGAAACAATTAAAAACGGAATTAAGTTCGGCCGGGCCGAACTTTATATACCCTCCACCATTGATTGTATTCCACAGAGGATGTCCATTTTCGTAGAACTGCGGTAATATTACAGGAAAATAAATTTTTTTATATATATCCAAATCAAAACAAATACAAATATTTTTGCCGTAAAAGAAAAATTACGAATTTGGAAAAAAACATTTTATTTTGCGTGTCTATGCAATCAGAGGAATGTATACACCGAATTCCATTATTCCAGCTGCGGCCATTTGGTTGGTACCATTTTTACCCCCTTAGGAGTACGACTATCAAAAATCTCTTTATTTGACGTTTCTACCCAATTAGAATTTCATCATTCTACGTGTAGTCGTTTAGTTAGTACCACTTTTATCCCTCTGTACCATTGTATCCCTTGAAAGTACGAATTTCGAAAAATCCGTTTATTTTCCGTGTCTACGCAGTCAGAGGAATGTATACTCCGAATTTCATGACTCTAGCTGTGGTCATTTGGTTGGTACTATTTATACCCCCTTTTTCATTTTAACCACAAGAAGAACGAATGTCGAAAAATCCGTTTATTTTACGTGTCTACGCCATCAGAGGAATGTATACACCGAATTTCTTTATTCTAGATGTAGCCGTTTGGATAGTACCATTTTTATCCCTCTGTACCCATTGTATCCCTTGAAAGTAATAATTTGGAAAAAACATTTTATTTTCCATGTCTACGTAGCCAAAGGAATGTATACGCCGAATTTCATGACTATAGCTGCGGTCATTAGGTTGGTACTATTTTTATCCCCTTTTTCCATTTTGACCCCAAAAAGTACCAATTACGAAAAATCCTTTTATTTTCCGTGTCTACACAGTCAGAGGAATTTATACTCCGAATTTCATGACTCTAGCTGCGGTCATTTGATTGGTACTATTTTTATCCCTTTTGTTCATTTTAACCCCAAAAAGTACGAATTTTGAAAAATCCGTGTATTTTACTTGCCTATGCAATGAAAGGAATGTATACACCGAATATAATTATTCTAGGTACAGCCGTTTTTATCCCTCTATTCCCATTTTATCCCTTAACAGTACGAATTTGGAAAAATACTTTTATATTATGTATCTACTCAATTAGAGGAATGTACAGTAGGGCGTACCTCAAAAAAAAAGTTCGCCGTACACCTTCGAATATGAAGTATTATTGAAAGGTAGTTTCAAAAAAAAAATTTTTATTTTTTTATGCCGAACGTAGGGGTCGCGCTTTTACATTTTTCTATATAACTTGTATTTATAAACGGATTTTAAAGTGTGATACATCGATGTTTTTGTCTCGACGAGGCCGATTTTTTTGTCTTTGAAGTCATTGAGCTCAAGCACCCCCTTCTGGTACTTACCCATCATTTCTCAGTTGCTACTACCCTAATGTACCACTCTAATAATCGAAAATTAAAGCTCGCATAAAATCATGAATCATGTTTGAGCTCAATGACTTCAAAGACAAAAAAATCGGACAAAAACATCGATGTATCACACTTTAAAATCCGTTTATAAATGCAGAAGTTATATAGAAAAATGTAAAAGCGCGACCCCTACGTTCGGCATAAAAAAATAAAAAAAATTTTTTTGAAACTACCTTTCAATAATACTTCATATTCGAAGGTGTACGGCGAACTTTTTTTTTTTTACTTGTAACCTGGTACGCTCTAATGTACAGGCCGAATTTCGTGTTTCTAGCTGTTGTCGATTAATATGTACCATTTTTATCCCTTTTTTGGCCCATTTCGCCCCCTACAAATAATAATCACTTTATGGTGCACTTTTTTGCTATAGGGGGAATGCGCATACCAAATATCAAGCTAATATAAACAGACATATTCAAAAACATGCTTAAATACGCTAAAATATTAGGGTTTGTTATGGGTATTTTTAGTCCTTGTGAGGGAAAAATTTTTCCCTTTGGGCCGATTTCGCCCCGTTTCAATCCCAACCGATCTACGACTATAAGACACATTTATGGAAAAACTTGAACGTTCTAGCTCCCTTCGTTTAGATGCTAGCGTGCTTTCAACAGACGGACAGACGGACGGACGGACACGGCTAGATCGTCTTAGAATTTTATGACTATCAAGAATATATATACATTATAGGGCCTCAGATCGACATTTCAAGGTGTTACAAACTAAATGACAAAGTTAGTATACCCCCATCCTGGAGGTGGAGGGTATAAAAAGGTCTGAATTGTTAACTAACCAATCCGTACACACAATCAATGCGATCTAGCCATGTCCCTCCGTCTGTTGAAAGCACGCTAGCATCTAAACGAAAGGAGCTAGGACGTCCAAAATTTACATAAATGCGTCTTATAGTCGTAGATCGGCTGGGAATGAAACTGGGCGAACTCGGCCCAAAGCGAACAATTTTAATACAATAAAAATGGTACCTTTCAAATGGCAACAGCTAGAAACACGAAATTCGGTGTGTGCATTCCTCTAATTGAGTAGATACATAATATAAAAGTATTTTTCCAAATTCGTACTTTCATGGTAGTTCACAAATAAGACGTAGACGTCGACTAAGAAAGGGTTTTAAGATATTCGTACTTTTGGGGGTAAAATGGGACAAAAAGGGATAAACATCGAACCTTCGTTCTGACCAAACTGTAGTAGCTAGAAACATGAAATTCGGCGTGTTCCTTGCTATGACCATGCAAACGAGCTACAAATTGGGATTTTTCGAAATTTGTACTTTTAAGGGGCGAGCGGGACAAAAAGGCATAAAAATGGTACCAACTAAAATATTACATCTAGAATCGTGAAATTTGGTTTGCAAATTCCTCTGACCATGTGGAAGCGCAGTATAATTGGATTGTTCGAAATTTGTACTTTTTAGGGGGTAGGCGGGACAAAAAGTGTTCCAATTTAAGAATTGCAGCTATAGTCGTGAAATGTGGTGTGTAAGTTCCACTGACAACGAGAAGCGCAAATCTAAACGAATTATTCGAATTTTGTACTTATAAACAAGAGCGGGATAAAAATAGTACCAACTAAAATATTTCAGCTATAGTCGTGAAATTTTGTGTTTAAATTTCTCTGACAACGAGACTTGCAACAGAAATGGATTTTTCGAAATTTGTACTTTCAAGGGCGAGTGGGACAAAAAGGAATAAAAATGATACCAACTTTAGTATTACAGCTAGAATCGTGAAATTTTGTGTGTAAATTCCTCTGACCATATAGAAGCGCAGTAGTTTGATTTTTCGAAATTTGTACTTTTAAGGGGTGCGCGGGACGAAAAGTGATAAAAATGCTGTACAATCCTTTAATTACGTGAACGCGGAACATAACTGTATATTTCAAAATTTGTACTTAAAAGGGGATCGGGACACCAAGGAATAAATATGTTACCAAATAAAATACATATTTTTAGGGGAAGCAAAAACTCATGTTACCTATAGTAATTTTTCGAAATGTGTAATTTTTGGCAAATAAGTGCAAAAAGTCATAAACTGGAGATCGAGGATATAAATGGTTGCCATATTTTGTTCAAAACTTGGTAGAAAATTATAAAAATTATACATACGAAGCAGTTCAGCTAAAATAGTGCATATCGACAAGCACATTCCATTGACTGTGTGTGAGTGCTAGCTAATAGGAGGTTTCCAAATTACTATTTTAGATTTATCTATATCCACCAAAATAAAATTAAATAAATACTATCCAGAAACAGAGACTGATAAAATTAACAAATAACTGGCTTTTTCGCATGCGAAGCAGCGGGTACTGCTAGTTTATTTATAAACTATTTTTTTGCAATATTTGTATTTGTTTTTTTTGAATTGGCTATATTAAAAATATATTTTCCTGCACTTTTACTGCACTTCTACGAAAATTGACATCCTCTGTGGAATGCCATCCATGGTGGAGACTATATAAAGCTCGGCCCGGCCGAACTTAACCCCATTCTTTTTTTGGATATATGGTCATTTGGCAACAGTGTCATTAGTGTAACGTAGAAGGCAACTTTTGAATGAAATTTCGTTCGAAGTGTTCTGAGAAATTTGGAAAACCAAAAACTCTGTTTTTTGGGTGCTCCAAGAGCAAGTGAAAATTGTTGAAGTAGAATGCTTGTTAGGAAATCAAGATTATGTCAGAATATAATTGCGTTTTGAGGTACGGACATGACGCTGTACTTTTGAATTCATTCTCTATTTTGCAAAGTTTCACAATTACAATTCAGTTTTCACACTTATCGGTTCACTACTAAATTTATTGAAACTATTAACACTTTCTATTTCCGTTCGTCACGTCGGCATTACAACTATTTAAGGTATAGTTTTACATATGTATGTGTGTAAGTATTAATATTGAAAATCTTTGTTTTGCAATAGACGCTAGTTCATGACTCATGAAAATATTGTATGGAAAGTGATGTTTTAAAGAGATAAATGCGACTTAATAGGCGTAAACGTAGCTCTACAGTGGTGTTTACAATAGGGAAAAACTGCTAACTACACATTTTTCAATTGTAATTCAAAAGACATCACTTGAAATTCAAAAGACACCAGTTGAAATTCAAAAATTCTATTTGAAATTCAAAAAATATCACTTGAAATTCAAAAATTCCATTTTAAATTCAATGTCAATTGAAATTCAAAACTTGTCATTTGTAATTCAAAAGATGACATTTGAAATTCAAAACTCGTCATTTGTAATTCAAAAGACATCATTTGAAATTCATAAGACATCATTTGAAATTCAAAAGACATCATTTGAAATTCAAAAGACATCATTTGAAATTCAAAACTCTTCATTTGCAATTCAAAACTCGTCATAAGTAATTCAAAAGACACCATTTGAAATTCAAAAATTATTCCATTTGTAATTCAAAAATTATCCCATTTGCAGTTCAAAAAGGTAAACAAAATTATTAAAGCAAAATATACATTAGGTTGGGTAGCATTTATTTATTTCTGTAAACTTTAATATTCTGCTGTTAAGAAAACAGATTTACGTATCTCTCACGCAAATCACTCTAACCTATTTAAATTTAAAGATTTTATAACTTCTATACGGACGATCGGAATACTTTGAAATTTGGTCATTGTTAATGTTTTCTGCAATATCAGCGATATTGCAAGACCTCTCATACAAATTGGCGTAAGCTTTGGTTAAAATAAAACTGATCAGTAACAATTTAATATTGGGAATGGTTTTACAATCACTTTATACTTGTAAAATAGTTATGATTTGTTTTACCTCCCACACAAATAATCCAACCCTAAGTAAAATGCAAGTCATTATAAATTATATGCAGATGCTCTCTGAGCTGGTGAAGGTTATAAACTATATATGGAATTATCGACATTTTACATCATTATAATTATTAGTTGCTTATCATTTTATTAAATCTGTTTCCAAAACTGCAGAAATTCCAAATGTGCAGAAAAAATAAATGCTAGCCCACCTAATGTATATTCTTCTTAAATAATTTTGTTTACATTTTTGAATTTCAAATGGAATCTTTTGAATTTCAAATGGAATAATGTTTGAATTTCAAATGAAAACTTTTGAATTTCAAATGGTGTCTTTTGAATTACAAATGACGAGTTTTGAATTTCAAATGATGAGTTTTGAATTTCAAATGATGAGTTTTGACTTTCAAGTGATATTTTTTGAATTTCAATTGATATTTTTGAATTTCAAATGGAATGTTTGAATTTCAAATGGTGTCTTTTGAATTACACTTGAAAATGGTGTAGTGCGTGGAGAGTTCAATAAGTAACGTTCTCCAAGAAGTGGCTTCATTCCAAAAAAACTCACCCTAGAAAAAATCTTCATAGGCTGTGTGGATTACAATAAATTATATGAAATAAAATAAATTATATGAACTGCTCTACGATTTGCTTCCGCATTTCCAGATCTAATTTCTTATCGCCGAACTTGATAAACTGTGTCATGTAATCCATCTACTTTCCGCTGTGCCCTCGTATATCTTTATATTAATTATTCATATTTTTGTGTACAATTCCCACTAGTCGGTTTATATCAACGCAGCCCCGTAGTATTGCACCAAGTATTTGATTCTGTCCAGCTCTTGTTTTAGTTACCGCCATCTTCGCCGCCGCCGCTTTGGCCATCCTCATCTGCGTCGCCATCATTATCATCAAGAGCATCCGAACGAAGCATTTAAATGTTAACAATTTCTTTAAACATCGTTAATCATTTAAATTCCTCCATTGTGTTCTGTCTGCTTCTGCTTGTGATGCTGCTCCTGCTGTTCCTGCCACTCGGGTCGGGTCGTTTATCTGCAACACATTCCTGGCACAGAAATCTCGATGCCAAGCATTCTGTGAGGATGCCAGCGAGAGAGAGAGGGACGTGGCATAGCTTAATTTTGTTTAATTTTTCTATTTAACATTTCTTGACGTACATTAATCACACGATGAAATGGAATATAATAAAACAGTATTTTTTCCAGCCTCTGTTCATTTATTCATTCATTCATTCGTTCATTCAGCTCCCACCCACTAGAGGACAGGCATGTCCCGCCTGATGTCGTTGTTCTCCACCCCCTCCCCCTTTTTTGTTGTTGTGTGAAAACGTTAAATTTCTGTCACTTGCGGGCAATTTAGTTTGAAAAGTTGCAAATTTATGTTGTGTGGTTAAATCGCAATAGTTTGTGGGAGGGAGGGAGGATTGTTTAGGGTTGTGTATGGTGGGTGGTCTGGTGGTTCGATATTTGGCCGGGTGTCGTCGCACTGTGGTATATTTTGTAAAAAGGGCGATGAATTAAATACTTCTCATTTTTTGATAGCAGTGTTTCCTCAGGAAGAGCAAATTCAAAGAAAATGGTAAATTTGTATATACCAAACAGCAAAGGATGGAGTAAAATATTTTTTTTTTTTTTCAAAATTGAAGTTCTGCTGTCAGCATTAGGAATCAGATCAGTTATTCTTCAGAAAGCAGGGAGAGAATGATACGAGACTCAGCGATTTGAACACATATTTGGATAGAACACCTCAGAATAAGAAGACAAATTAATGGACATATTATGATTATATATCGCTTACATATCGTAGGTTAAAGTTTAAAAAATCGATTATTAATGTATGTTGCAAATTTGAAAACTAAAAATAAACGATAACCTCTTATGTATCGATAACTGTCTTAATGTTCGATAACATCCACAGTTATCGATTGTGGAAATTCAAAAAAAGTTGTGTATTTATTAAAGAATAATTATTGCAGGTACTTAGAAGGGAATATTATTTAATTTAATTTTGATGTGCCAGCGGCGCTATTTTGATATTAAAAATAATAGAGAAAAATTGTTTTAAAAATCGTTAATTTCCAATTAGTTTTTACAAATTATCGCCCATGATATAATATTTCATTAAATTATTATGAAAATTTTTTCAGACTGTTATTATATATATATCTCTATAACTACGTCAGTTATCGAAAAATTTTACTTTATTTTTACTGTCAAATTTATAGCCTTCTCTAAACGTCACTTTCTGATATTTTTAGTATCGATAACTTTTGATTTTCTCTTTATTCATTCAAAAGAGCTTAAAATAATAAAGGAAAACAAAAATTAAAGAAATCATTTTTTTTTAATTTTAATTTATTAAATTTTGATAACTGAGTTGTTTATCGAATAATTTTATTTTATTTTGTTAGATTTTTTCATATTGAGTTAATTTTACCAAAAATTTGATATTTGTTTAGATTTTTTAACTTTAACATCTGATAACTTGATAACTAATCGAGATTTCGATAAAATGTCACCAATTTTTCTTCTTATTTGAAGGTCCTCTACATTTTTTCGAAACAAGGTATATAAAATCTTATGACTGCAAGAAAAATTCCTTGAGTACTCAACACAAATGATATATTTGAGTACATCCATAAGTTGGTTGAATGTCTTCTAGTGTTCTGACTTGTTCGCCTTTTAGGCAAAATACTCAAATCTCCCGCTGAAGCTTGTGCAAATGACATAGAGTGACCAAAGTGCTTTTCCAATTTTCGAAACAATTTAGAACTGAAGCCTTCATGCGTGTTTTTTTGTCCTTAAAAGTTCAAGATTTAAAGAAAACAAGTAATATGGAGTTAAGTTCGGCCGGCACCTCCTTGGATTGCACCTTGGTTGCATTCCACAGAGGCTGTCGATTTTCGTAGAAGTGCAATAATATTACAGGAAAATTCATTTTTTAAATATTTGGCTATATTAAAAAAATATTAAAACAAAACAAATATTAAAAAAATAATTTTATAAATAAATATTTTATTTTTTATTTCAAACCACGCTTATATGGCAAGGCCACCAATACGTTTGTACTATCTATTTCGAAATAATACTTCAAGTCAATACAAAAAAATAAATATTCTTATATCATCAAAAAACTTAAATACCATAAATATTGCTAGGGTGATACAGTTGGTTGCATTTGTATTTTAATTCCAAAAGTACACATTTTTAAAAGCCATTATCTCACGTACGTAGTGCAAGATGAACTAACTTCATAATTCTAGCAATTTTTGCCGTAAAAGTAAAAAGTACGAATTTGGAAAAATATTTTTATTTTGTGTGTCTATGCAGTCAGAGAAAAGTATACACCGAATTTCATCATTCTAGCTAGTGGCCGTTTAGGTGGTACCATTTTATCCCCTTTTTCCCATTTTACCCTCTTAAGAGTACGACTTTCTAAAAACTCTATATTTTACGTGTCCACGCAATCATCATTCTAGCTGTAGTTGTTTAGTTTGTACTATTTTAACCCTCTGTACCCAATGTATCCCTTGAAAGTACGGATTAAAAAAAAATATTTTTTGTGTCTCCGAATATCATGACTCTATGTGCGGTAATTGGTTGGTACTATCTTTACCCCTTTTTCCATTTTAGCTCCAAAAAGTACGAATTTCGAAAAATCCATTTATTTTATGTGTTTATGCAATCAAAAGAATGTATACACCGAATTTCATTATTCTATATGCAGCCGTTTGGTTGGTCCCATTATTGTCCCTCTATTCCCAATTTACCCCTTAAAAGCACGAATTTGGAAAAAATTGGAAAGGATTGCACACACCGAATTTCGCGTCTCTAGCTATTGTCGTTTGATATGTACCATTTTTATCCCTTTTTACCCCATTTCACCCCCTACGACTAAGAATATAAAGTAATGATAATGAATGAATGAGATGCAATGAATTACAAATGGAATAATTTTTGAATTTCAAATGAAAACTTTTGAATTTCAAATGGTGTCTTTTGAATAACTTATGACGAGTTTTAAATTGCAAATGACGAGTTTTGAATTTCAAATGATGTCTTTTGAATTACAAATGACGACTTTTGAATTTCAATTGACATTTTTTGAATTACAAATGGAATTTTTGAATTTCAAGTGAAATTTTTTGAATTGCAAATGGAATTTTTGAATTTCAACTGGTGTCTTTTGAATTTCAAGTAATGTCTTTTGCATTACAATTAGCATATCATCGTTTTTTTCATCCTACATTTATTTTTATCAGTTTAAATCTAGTGTGAGTACCGTAAATACTATAAATTTCTCTTGCTAATATAATATAACATTATGCAAAAAATTACAAATTTGTTTATATATTTAAATATTTATACATTTAAATATTTTTAATTGCATTGGGGCATACTGTGTCATAAAATCAACACAATTTTTTATGCATATTGTTTTTATGTTTTACTAAGTTTATAGTTTTTTTGTTAATATCTCAGTTATTATAATAAAAAACCACAAACTTACAAAAAACATAAAATCATAAATCAAGCAAAATGGTCTTGAGCCAGGACAATATCCCAGTTCAAAAACATAAAATTTTATTTTTTTTTGTCCTGGCTCAAGACCATTTTGCATCTATATTTAATAGAATGCAAATTTATTTAAAAATTGCATGGTGACATTTATTACTTGGCTGCAGACTACGACTATCATGATTTCGACCCTGTCAATGGTTTTCTCAAGTGGCCTCGCAGCGACTTTTCAACATCAAACCCGGCCTCTTTAAGGAAATGATTCTCACAAACGAATGATAAGCACAACTCACTCGCCGAATATTTTATTTTTTTGTGTTCATACCTTCAACATTTATCCATAGATCGTTAATTTTAGCTATTAAACAGAATTTTTCTTGCCAGCATAAAAAATTTTTTCGGAAAAAAATCATTTTTTCTAATCTTTATAGATTTTTACTAAAACACTGTTTCTATGTTCATATGAATATTCTATGTGAATATTTTCAAAATGAGAGTACAAACAAAGGTACCTTCGGCGCAAATTAGAACATTATTAAAGCAATTAACAAGCGGATCCATTAAATTCAATGTTCCGGCCCACTGTGCAACTCTCCGTCTGGCGCTTCGGAGGGGCTAATGGTTTTGTGCGTTTCATTTCATTTCGTTTTTTTCTTTCTTTTGATTCTGCATGATTTTTTCAATTAATTGTTTGTATAATAAACTCATTCATTTTGGGGGCTTTTAGTATTTCCGTTGGTTCTTTTGCTTTTTGCTCCCGGAACCATAAGCTGTCATTGGCAGTTGGTCAAAAGTTTTGCTAGTTACATTTTTCTCGCCCGCCCGGGGGATGGTTACCGAGTTACGGATGAATAAGAAGGATTAGTTTTTGTTTGAATAGGAATATTTTAATAATTATTTCCAACAAATGTCAATAACGACTGTCATATCTGCCGAGTAACTGAGGGATTATGGATAATTTATGCAACATCTACACAATGTGAATTTGTGAGTGAGAATTTGTAAATGTAAATAGAAATCGTTTAAATTCTATGTGAATTTAAAGCATTGAAATGAAATGTTTCAGACAATTTGAAAGTCCATTTACTAATGTTTCATATATAAAAGAGTGAGGGCTGAAGTGGTAGTTACCTGGCCTTCGTTCTGTTGAGAATATGGCTCAGTCGAAAAGACACACCAAGATTGGTTATAATCCACTAGCCAATAATAATAATAAAATTATGGAAACCTTCTTATATTTTACTTTAGTCGGAGATAGATTCACTATTTGGACTATTTTTTTTGTTTGATAAAAATATGCGATCTAGTCCGATATGTTCTCATTTTCAATTATTGAAAAGTAAGAATTTTTCAAAAATGCATAAAACCTTCCAGGGACCTCTTCATTTCTATTATTTGCTAAATGAGTAATCCATCCCACCAAAAAATGCTATAATTCGACTAAATAATAATAGTGACATCAATACATTCCATGTTCTTCCCGTTCCTACAGCAATTTAATCCACCTAAAGTGAATATATTCGTCATATTAAATTTTATTTTGACAAAACGAATGAATACCTTTTGGCACTTTTGATTTCTAACATCATCTCCACAATCTATAAAATAATAAATTGTTACAAAAAGCAGAGGAGAGAGAGAGCAAAAAAGACAAGACAAATATCTGCATTTCTTCCGCTTGAGCAATTGAAAAATTATAATATTACTTTTTGCCAGCAATGCTCGTAACGTCAAAGATGGCGAAAAAATGGAAATACTCAACAGTACACTCAGAGAAACAAAACAATCGAGGAATGGGAAGGATGATATCATCCGCTCAGTCTAGCAATAGCATAGGATATTGTTTTTATTGAATATTAAGAATCTCCATCCCTGATTCAATGTCTGGTCAAATTCTAGTTCCACAATGTGGGGACAAAATAAATGGATTATAATTTCTTTTTCAAAGATGTCCGTCTGTTGAGAGCACACATATTTCCGAACGAAATTATATAGTGGGTTAAAATTTTCCACATATATTTCTAAGCTTGTCAATCGGTTAGGATTGAAAATGGGCGAAATCGGTCCAGACATTTTTTCTCTAACGATGACTGACAATTTCCCTAATATTTAGAGTATTTATAACCTTAAGGCATTTTGCAGCGATATTTTATAGAATGGACAATTTATTTACAAATCTCGTGTTTACATTTATTATTTCCTTGCTCACTGCATATTTCTTAATATTTGGTCACTGACGATAATCCTCAGATTTTTCAAGAAAACACCCAAACTATTTAACCCAGAAGCACTGAAAGAATTATAAAAAGATTGAAAAAGTAGATGTCATGGAAAATAAACTATAGTAAAGTTTGGAAAACTAAATAAAGTAAATATTTAACATTATGAAACAAGTAAGGAAGGTTACATTCGGGCGTGGCCGACTATATTATACCCTACACTTAGTCATTATACCCTGAAGGATATAAAAAGGTCATTACATTTGAACTGGGTGATATACGATGCAGCTATAAGAGGAGAATATACTACGAATTCCATACTTCTATCTGAATTTGTAAGAAAATTTGAACACAAACTTTGAATGGGAGCTATATACAAATATGAACCGATGTGACCCATGTTTCTAGTTGAAATATTAGACGCTTTCCAAAATTTTATGGAGAGTTAAATATGTGGTTTCTATAGCGGAAAGAATCAAACTGAACCGATGTGACCCACTTTCGCTATAGTAATTTCAATTTGAAACATTAGCCGATGTGCCGAATTAGAAGAAAATCTGTTCAAATATTCTATTTCTAGAGCGGAAATATTTATATATTTTATATATTCAGTATATTTAATATTTTATATTAAATTCAGTAACGAAATTTGTAATGGAGCTATATATCTGAACTCATCTGTCCCCTTTTCACCAGAACCGTTTTTAGTTGAAATATAAGCTGTTTTGCCAAATTTGAAGAGAATCTGTCAAAGTTTGTGGTTTCTAGAGCGTAAAGAGTCAAATCGGAGGAGACATTTGTATGGGAGCTATATATAAATCTGAACCGATCTATCCTCTTTTTGTCACAGCTATTTTTAGTTGAAATATAAGCGTTTTGTCAAATTTGAAGAAAATATTTCAAATTTTGCGGTTTCTAGAGCGGAAAGAGTCATATCGGAGGAGACATTTGTATGAGAGCTATATATAAATCTGAACCGATCTATCCTACTTTTGCCACAGCTATTTTTAGTTGAAATGTAAGCTGTTTTGCCAAATTTGAAGAAAATATGTCAAAGTTTGTGGTTTCTAGAGCGGAAAGAGTCAAATCGGGAGAGACATTTGTATGGGAGCTATATATAAATCTGAACCGATCTATCCTATTTTTACCAGAACTGTTTCTAGTTGAAATATACGGCGTTTTGTCAAATTGGAGGAAAATATGTTGAAATATGTGGTTTCTAGAGCGGTAAAAGTAAAATCGGAAGCAAAATTTGTATGGGAGCTATATCTAAATCTGAACCGATTTGCTTCAAATTAAATAGCGTTCGTCCTTATCCCATAAAACTTCATTGCGCAAAGTTTCATTTAGTTCTAACAACAATTGCGACCTGGACTACAAGAATAGATGGACAAATCGACTCAAAAAGGGATTCTAAGTCGTTCGGTATATTAAACGATGGGTCTATCTCGTTTCCTTTTGGGTGTTATAAACAAATGCACAAAGATATTATACCCTGTGGTGTAGGGTATAAATATATATATTAAAAATAAGCATCTGTTTACAGGTTGACCGATGACAATTAATGAGCCAACAAATTCATATTAACATTAGGGGCGGGATAGTTATGTATAGGATTTTTAGGAATTGGATTTGGATACGCTAGAGCCAGAAAATGGGTTGGGTGCAATGGGCGCTCATCGGGGTCAATGGTGATGGAAATGAGGTAAAAATACAGAAAAAGACCCAAAGCCTCTGAGTCTCCCCCAGAGGGTTAAATGTAAGACCGACCCCCATTAAATTTACTATCCTAACATTTTCTTCGAACACACATAACCCCTGCATTTAAACATGCCTACCCACTGTCTTCAACCCTTAAGGTGGTCCCCATACGATTTGTATACTCTCACTCTACAGAGTAGGAGGATATATATCATTTGGGACAGAAAACAGTGTAACGCATTGAAGGAGTGACTTAAGGCCCTAAGTATGTTTGGACCAATTCCGTTTCAAGACTTTTTAAGTTGTTTGAGATATGTTCATCCGTCCGTCTGGCTGATTAATTAAATTAAAACTTTGCACATGCTAATTTTTTTCACTAAACCAACACTCAGGGAATGTCTCCTATAAATGCAGCGCATTGCGTTGGCGGAAGGAAGATACGGTATTGGGAGGAGGAAAGAGGGAGTAGTGTTTTTTGACTCTTGTTTTAAATTCCTGAACATCATAATTGGCCGGGAAGATATCTGCCGGAAGTCGATTCCACATACGGATAGTGCGGGCGAAGAACGAATTCATTCTGTAATGTGTGGACGACCGATCAATCGACAACAAATGGGTGAGAATTCCTGGAAAGTCGCGTATCTCTACCGAACGTTCTCACGGGCGGTTTAAGATCACGAATACCAAAGACACACAACCCACATTACGACGATGTTCAAGGGAAACAATAGAATTGGATATCCTACCATCACCTATCAACACCATCACCCTCCTCTGTACACGGTCAAGTAGCTCCAGCGATGAAGCTGGAGCACCCGACCATATATGGGAGTTATATTCCATCTTTGGTCTGATGGTGTAGATATTGAGAAGAACAGAGGGAGTGAAGTATTTCTTACACCGGTTTAAGAAGCCTAGACACTTGAATTCTTCTTTCGACACATCAAATACATGTTTTGTCCAACGAACATCAGATTGTATTTTCATGCCTAGAACATCAAGAGTATCTGATTGCTCAATATCTACACCGTACATCAAAATCGACGACACCGTTGGATCAGCGAATCGCTTGTGAGACAACAAGGAGCACTGGGTCTTACGTGCATTAAAATCTACTCTATTAACTTGACCCCATTCGGAAATGGCCAGTAAATCCTGGCTAAGTGACTCATCCAACAATCGCCTTTTGTCTTCAATTATTTGACGACTTGGTCTATGATCGAATGAGTATGAATGACAGAGGTTGTTGTCATCCGCAAATGAGTATATTGGATTCGAAGTACGATTCAAGAGGTCGTCGATGAAAATAAGAAAAAGGGAGGGGGGAAGCACAGAGCCCTGTGGTACACCTGCAGTTAACCTATGCTCGTCGGATGAGAACCCATCTACAACAACACGTATAGTGCGATCTCTGAGGAAGCTCGATATAAATCGAGAGAAGTCACTACCAACACCAAAAGCAATAAGCATTGGTATGAGTGCGCCGTGCCAAACTCTATCAAAGGCCTTGGAGATATCTAGAGCAACGACCTTACTCTCTCCAAGCTGGTGGATCGATCGATTCCACTTTTCGGATAGCAGTGTCATCAGGTCTCCCGTAGATCGATTCCTACGGAAGCCATACTGTCGATCATTAAGTGAGTCATTAGTTTCTAAATACCTCACAAGATGGTGGTTAACCATACTCTCCATAACCTTCGAGAGCGCTGAGCAAATCGTGATCGGTCGATAGTTGGCAGGGTTATTAGCCTCACCTTTTTTAGGGATGGGCTGGATGTTCGGAATCTTCCCAAGCGCTGGGAGAATCGCACACGGAATGTGTGTCGGTTCATTCACTAGTTGCGTCAAATCATTATGCGCGGCAAAAAGCTCGGCGTATTGACCCTCCGGTGTTGAGTGACTCGAATGGACAAGCCAAGAGGAATTATGAACATTGAAATCGCCAGCAACCACAATTTCACTGTCAGGACAATCCGCTAAAATTTTTGTAATTGAATCGGAAAGGGCGTCAAAGCCATTCCGCGTTTGGACTTCTATACACTATTCCGAAATGTAGTACGTGTGTTCCAATCTTGAATTTACAATAAAACCGACATAACATCCATACTGGTAGTAAAAATCGTTTGCAATTTGATATTTGATAATGTTTTACAATCACCTTAAACCTAAAAAATATTTACGCTTTAGCCACGTCCCTTCTTGTACCTCCCACACAAAGGACCCATATTCCTATGATAAATTAAAAAAACAAAAAAAAATAAAACTAATGTAAATTCCATCTGCTATTCGGAATCATCTATATTTTTGTATTTGATAATATTTTTATAATCACTTCAATTGTTCTAATTATGGCGGGTTTTGTCACGCCCTTTCCAGTACCTCTCACGCAAATCACTCTAAACTACGTAAAATTAAAGCTGTTATAACATCTATACATATAATCGGAATACTGTGAAATTTGATATATGACAATGCTTTAAACCTAAAAAAATATTTACGCTTTAGACACGCCCCTTCTTGTACCTCCCACACAATTGCTCCTATCCTAGGTAATATTAAATCCTTTATAACTGCTATACTGGTGATTAGATCATGCTTATACAATTCTTTTATAAATATGGAAGCTGGGACAATGTGAACCTCACAATATCTTCCACACTAATTATCCTGCCCTACGTAAAATTTAATTCCTTATAACTTCCGTATATATGTTATCTGAGAGTGAGTGTATATATAAGTTGGTTTAGCCAACTTACTTACTTGTTGTAGAATAATTTTAAAACTTCTAAAAAGCTCCGGTGGCGAAAAATTATTTTAAAAAATCGCATGATTTTTAGTAATTTTTCCTTTTTAGTTTTCTTTGAAGTGCATGTAATAATTATTTTAGTTGTTGAATTTCTTTGTAATTGAAATTGTTTGGTTAAAATAAAAATCATCATGTTTATAGAATTTCCGCAATCGATAACTATGGAAGTTATCGATGATTACCATAGTAGTTATCGGTAACTAAAAAAGTTGTCGAAAATTTTTTCTTCTTTAACTTTCTATTTTGATTCCATTGGAACAAAAAATTCGATTTTCAAACTATAACGGCCGATAACTGGATAACTAAGCGAGATATGGATAACAATTTCGACCAATGTTTTCTTATTTTGAGGTACGAAATACCCTAGTGAACGGTTTAACATTTTTATAGTTCTGCCAAATTCGATAATTATGGAAATTACTAAAAACGTAATCGAATTTTTATTAACGATTTTTTTCTTCTAATTTTGAGTCCATTCACGATTTTTTCAAACTATAACGTTCGGTAACTAAGCGAGATAACGATAACAATTTAACTATGGAAATTATCGATTACTACGCTAAAAAAGTTTTCGAATTTTTATTAACGATTTTTTTCTTCTAATTTTCGATTTTGAGTCCATTCACGATTTTTTCGAACTATAACGTCGATAACTAAGCGAGATAACTAATTTCCAATAAGTTTTTCTTATATTGAGGTGCTAAAAAACCTTGTGAACGGTTTAACATTTTTATAGTTCTTCACATTCGATAACTGTGGAAATTATCGATTACTAAGTTAGTTACCGATAGCTAAAAAAGTTATCGGTAACTCGGTAACTAAGAGAGATAACGATAACAATTTCCAACAAGTTGTGAACTTTATAACATTTTAATAGTTTCTTCACATTCGATAACTATGAAAATTATCGATTATCAGGGTAACTAAAAAGTTATTGAATTTTTATTAACGATTTTTTCTTTTAATTTTCGATTTTGAGTCAATTCACGATTTTTTCGAACTATAACGTCCGATAACTCGATAACTAAGCGAGATGACGATAACAATTTCCAATAAGTTATTCTTATTTTGAGGTGCTAAATAACCTAGTGAACGGTTTACCATTTTTATACTTCTTCACATTCGATAACTGTGGAAATTATCGATTACTAAGTTAGTTACCGACAACTAAAAAAAATTATCGAATTTTTATTAACGATTTGTTTCTTCTAATTTTCAATTTTGAGACCATTAGAACAAAAAAAAAAATTATTTTCAAACTAACGTCCGATAACTCGATAACTAAGCGAGATATGGATAACAATTTCGACCAATGTTTTCTTATTTTGAGGTACTAAATACCCTAGTGAACGGTTTAACATTTTTATAGTTCTGCCAAATTCGATAATTATGGAAATTACTAAAAGAGTAATCGAATTTTTATTAACGATTTTTTCTTCTAATTTTCGATTTTGAGTCCATTCACGATTTTTTCAAACTATAACGTTCGGTAACTCGGTAACTAAGCGAGATAACGATAACAAGTTTACATATTTTGAGGTACTGAATACCCTAGTGAACTTTATAACATTTTAATAGTTTCTTCACATTCGATAACTATGAAAATTATCGATTACCAGGGTAGTTACTGGTAACTAAAAAGTTATCGAATTTTTATTAACGATTTTGCATCTAATTTTCGATTTTAAGTCCATTCACGATTTTTTCGAACTATAACGTCCGATAACTCGATAACTAATCGAGATGATGATAACAATTTCCAATAAGTTTTTCTTATTTTGAGGTGCTAAATAACCTAGTGAACGGTTTAACATTTTTATAGTTCTTCACATTCGATAACTATGAAAATTATCGATTACCAGGGTAGTTACCGGTATCTAAAAAGTTATCGAATTTTTATTAACGATTTTTTCATCTAATTTTCGATTTTGAGACCATTAGAACAAAAAAAATTATTTTCAAACTAACGTCCGATAACTCGATAACTAAGCGAGATATGGATAACAATTTCGACCAATGTTTTCTTATTTTGAGGTACTAAGTACCCTAGTGAACGGTTTAACATTTTTATAGTTCTGCCAAATTCGATAATTATGGAAATTACTAAAAGAGTAATCGAATTTTTATTAACGATTTTTTCTTCTAATTTTCGATTTTTCAAACTATAACGTTCGGTAACTAAGCGAGATAACGATAACAATTCCCAACAAGTTTTTCATATTTTGAGGTACTAGTTTCTTCACATTCGATAACTATGAAAATTATCGATTACCAGGGTAGTTACCGGTAACTAAAAATTTATCGAATTTTTATTAACGATGTTTTCATCTAATTTTCGATTTTGAGTCCATTCACGATTTTGTCGAACTATAACGTCCGATAACTCGATAACTAAGCGAGATGACGATAACAATGTCCAATAAGTTTTTCTTATTTTTAGGTGCTAAATAACCTAGTGAACGGTTTAAAATTTTTATACTTCTTCACATGCGATAACTATGGAAATTATCGATTACTAAGATAAAAAAGTTATCGAATTTTTATTAACGATTTTTTTCTTCTAATTTTCGATTTTGATACCATTAGAACAAAAAAATGTTATTTTCAAACTAACGTCCGATAACTCGATAACTAAGCAAGATATCAATGCCCATTTTTTTCTTATTTTGAGGTGCTGAATACCCTACTAAACGGTATAGAAAGCGGTACAGTTTTTTCTTCCAAACGCCATCGACTAACAATTCCCTTCGAGTGTATTCTCGAACTATATCTTTAGAGTATTTTTCTTTCTTATTCCCTTTGAATAAGAGTAATACGAGTGAAGTGTTATATTTTCTCAACGTATTTGTTCTATTTGAAGAGTTGTTGAGAGAGAGGGGTGGGGGCGGGACGGTGCGGTGCGGTGCGGGGAAAACCCATAATTCCATGCACTTGCCTGGTTGACGGTGCATAATAATTTCCCAGCATTTGTGCCACTACTTTTGGGGTACGACGAGCTGATATGCCAAGCCATGGCTGTTCATTTGGCTGTCGCTCTCGTTTATGGCCTGAAGTGTCAAAGTACAAATCTAACATAAGTTTGTGCTGGCACAAATTTGTGGGACTTTCGTCCTGCATTCCATGCTTTCATGGTGCATTTTGCATTGTCAGTTAGTCAGTCCCTGCTAACAGCAGAGTGAGCGAGTGAGAGTGCTCTAGGCGAGGCAAACGGAATGGAAATGTAATTTTAGTTTTCTTCCTTGATATGTTTGCCTGGCTGTCTGTGCGCCTCCCCGGTTATCCTGTTGAGTTATGCTTAAAGCATTAAATTTGCATCGACCACATTCGTTTACCCAGCTCAGATTTCTTTATTTCCCAATCATTCTTCAGCGTTTGCCTTTTTGCTTCGCCTTCTTCGTTCGTCATGTTCTAGGCAAAATATCGTCCTTTTCTGCTGCCAATTTTTTACGCTACAGTTAAATTTATTACGTTCACTTGTCTATTGACAAACATTTGACTGGGTTGTGTCTTTGTCAGAACCTGAGAACCAGGACCACGACGACGACGAATGCTCGGTTTCATGTCATTCCGTTCCTTTTCAATTTCAGCTTTTTTATCGCATTACTTTTTATCGTCATAAAAATGAAATCAGTATTAACATCATCAACACCGTCATCAGCATTGTCCCTTACCCCGGCAACGACCTCACCACCATTACCATCAGCCATCCAGCAACCTCCCTCCACGCCATCATCATAAACATGAACATCGACAGTCAGTCAGTGAGTGAGAGAGTGAGTGAATATATGGTTTTCGGTAGATATTCCTAAGCGGAAAAAGAATATTATACGCTCCAAATAATATTAAATTATTTTCGCTTAAGCACTTTTTTCTCGGGTTTGCGTCAGGAGACAAATTGACATTTTGCTTAACATTTGCACTGGGGCAAGTTTTTATTTCGATTATTTTAAAGGTATTTGCTCTTTCTTTTCTTTATGTACGAGTATTATGACACATAAAGATGGGTGGTAATGGCGTTCATTGCGGAAATATATATTTTTTTGATTCAATGAAATGTCTCCGAACATTTCGACTGGGGAAGGATGGAAAGTCATTTCAACGGAATGTCTATAAGCGCACTGTACTTGAATGTGTCGTCACATGATGTCAACATAAATAAGGGAGCTTAAATGGAAAATGTTAAATGATCAACGGGAGTATCTGGTTGTGCTCAAAATTATATCAAAATTAATTATATTATCGGGGTACCACACCGTGGTCGATAGGTCTTCAGTATCACTTGATTGTAAATAAATAATAATTAGAGGACCCCCAAATGTCGACATTACTGATTGAATTTGGCAAAGAACATTCCTATTAAGCTTATTCTAAAAGATTTTGCCAATATCGCGGCTAAATTAGCTGTGGATGCATTTAAGTTCAGAAATGCTAAAATAGTTGCAAATTTCATCATAAGAGAGGTTATTTTATTGGGATATATCACGGAAGCCAAGTGTCGTATTGAAATTTCGTTTAGTTCGTAGAAAATGGATGCTCTTGAGGTGTTCCTTTGCATTTAAAGAATTTAATTACGTCTTTGCTTTCATTTGCAGACAGTAGTTTACTTGAAGGTTGTATTTATTTAGTATTATTAAATTTTATATAATTTTCTTCAGTATAAAACTATATTCACGAGTCCGACCGATGCCTCCGCATTTACAAATGTTGTTAAACTATTGTCTGATTTATTAATTTGAAAATTAATATTCTGCTTATTTCTGCAAACATCGATTTAATTACTGAAATGGCAAACCCTTCAAAGCCAAAATTGAAGCAATACCTGCTTCCTTGTTCTCCATTAATGCAAAGATACAAGACGACCGATTTTAAGCCGCCGCCGCCGCATGTTTCTGCACGAGTCGCGCCCCCGCCGATTTCATCGGCTCTCATCGACTTCAACCACGCCGCCGAGATTCGACGGAGTTCTAACTCCGTCAAATCTTACCACCAAATTAGACAACCCACTTAAAATTACAAGAAAATATAACTGTCGACTTAGACATCCTACTACATTGAAATATATGGACATATTTGGAGTACTATGACTGTCAGAGTCTTGAAATTTTGTGAGATTTCATTGGGTATTAATTTAGACAGTTGTGCAAAAATGGGCGGAATTGGAAAAGGGAGCGGGATACCTCCAATACGAAATTAAAATCTATTATCAAGTATATTCATTTTTTTGACTCTGAGAGTTCTAAAATTTTATGTGAATCCATCCACTATTAATCTGGGTAGTTGGGAGAAAATAGGCGGAATTGTTAAAGGGGGTGTGGCACATCCCATAATAAATTAAATAATTAATCAGTTATAAAGTATTTTCTCTTATATGACACCAAGTTTCCTGAAAATATGTCTAAGTTCATTAAATTTCACTTAAGCAAGCAAGATACAAATGGGCGATATTTGAAAGATGAGCGTGGCATCTTCTCTAAAAATTATATTGCTTTATATGGCAACAAGAATCTTGAAATTTTGTGAGTTCATTGAGTGTTAATGTGCAAATTTTTGGAAAAAGTGGGCGGTACGAGAAAAGTGGGTGTGGCACCTTCCACATAAAGTAAATATATATCCCTATTAATATTATAATATATATTTTTGGAACTTCATACAGATATTTAAAAAACTACCACTGCGGGCGGGATGGGCGTGGCAAAACTGTTTTTGAGAATAACTTTATACAAATTAGTACATATATATTACAGAGCACGAAAAAACAATTAAACCAGAATTTTTATTTTTTACGCTTTTTTTGTCCGTATTTATGTTCCCTATTTCAGAAGTTATGATTTTTACAACGAAAAAAGTCAAAAGGCCCCACTGTGCGTCGTCACACACATGTATATTTAGGACATGAAGTTGCACTGTCCTCCGATTACAACACCATTTGTACTGTTCGGACACTTTTGGAGCAGGAACATATTTGAGCTTCTTTAGTGTGTCAAAGTAGGTAGAGCTTTACCATTCTTTGGAAGGATTATGATATTCAAGGTTTCTGGTCAAATATACCTCACATGAAAAGCTGTAATTGCAAAAACAAAAATATTAAATTAATATGGATTAATAAATTTTTCCCAATAATTGCATATAATACGAGATTGTGGCAACATTGGCTAATATAAACGAATATTGCACTACTTGGCAAAAAATAAAAGAAAAGGTATTAAAAACCAATAAAAATTGTTCCTTCCCTTTTCCCAAAATTGTCAAATAAATAGGCGTGATCGAATGACAGCATGAGCCGGCAAATCAGCCGAAAGCCGCCGCCGACAGACTTTTTTAAACATTGGGCCGATATTTATCTTAAGTTATTTATAAAGTCATAATGGCCATTTGTCATCGATTAATTTTTTATCAAAAATTTCGAAAATCGTAAAAAACTAAAAATTTTATTTGGGCGTTGTACATGGCACTGGCAATTTTCATTAAATTGTGGACTCAAATTAAATCACTGGTAATGATTTGTATTAACATATATATAAAAATAAGAAATTTATGACGTTTTTTCATTTTAACTTACATGGGAGGTAGGCGTGGTTGTGGACGGATTTGAACAAAAAATAGTTTTTAATATTCCAATGTGCGTGATTTTCATTCAGAAAATTGTGGCATTCAAAAATCCCAATGTGCATATTTCCCCATTCTGAGTAAGCCTAAACAACTTAAAAAAACTTCGTAATATGAGTCATTCCATGTCAAGCGGTACGATTTTTGACTTTGATAGCTGCGATTGTTTTGAAAGTTTGTGTCTGTATTTTTCTCATAAAAATGTATAAGTATTTTTGGAAAAAAAATAGAAATTTTTTTCACGAATTATTATGACCAATTTAAAGATTTGTCATTCAATCGGTTGTAACTCCTCAAATACTTGACCGATATTAATGTTCTGTACCTTGTTTTGAAAACAGTTTCAATTATTTTTAAGAGGAATGGTATGGCATAGCCGCAGTTTTATAATTAATGTGCTTTTAAGGGTCTATTAATACTGAAAAAGTTGGACAAAATGCGGCATAATAAAATTACAGGGTGTTGATCTAGAAGCAAACTATTTTTTAAATCATCAATAAACAATCCATCCTAATTTTATTTTCGTGGGGTGATGGAAATTGATTTTTCATTTGCATGGACCGCGACCCCGCCTTTTATGTATACACCTCCATCTGGTTCAGTTTGATCATTTTCCTTTTGCTATTATTTTTCCATTTTCCATATTTTATAAAACAAAAGCCTACAACCATTTTGTTCCAACCCTGCGAATATTGTTGAAATGTAGTTTTTATATTTTAATATTTTTTTATTTATTTTTTCCCAATATTTCTGCCGACAGCTTTGGTCACCTTGAGGGTAATTTAAAAATTTATCTCAATTACTACTTTTCGTATTGTTTATATTTTACATACTTATTTTATTGTTTTATATTTTATTTATTTTGATATAAATTTAACTTAGATAACTCCATGCCATAACTGTTTAAACACCAGAATTGAGAATTTTTACGCGATATTGTATCCACCACCTAGCTGATTTTATCGGAAAGGGCCTTACCTGCTCAAAAAGTGGCTTAACAGCAACAAAAATTGTCAACTTCCAATTTAAACTCCAACAAATCTATATTATCTAACAATAACCATAAAATAATTTAAAATTAAACAACTTTTGTTAGCAAACTTTTCGCTGCACACGTCCTGGCTCTGGCCCCAATCACCCGTTTATAGCTCATCCCAAAAAAAGTACTAAACAAACATGCCGAACATTCATTACCGAAGAAACACTCTGTATTTAACAGATAAATACATACACACACATACATATGAAAGTGTATCAGGTACATGCAAAAAAAAACACACACACATATTTGAACTTTCTGTACAAACTGTACGTAGCGGTGGGGGGTTGGGAGGAAAGGTGCAGAATGAAAAGTAAAAACTGTCCCGTTTACAGGTCAACACACATCATGTTATCATTACATCTCGGCCAAGAAGAAAAAACGAACAGACGAAACCCAACACCACGGGACGTATGAAAAGCAAATAGAAGTGGAGAGATAGATGACACACGAGGCGAAAAGAAAAAAGTTGAAAACCCATGGTAACGGAAAGGTGACATTAAATAAAGTTAATATTTGTGAACCAAAAACGGATGCAGTAGTCGTCGCTCGCAGCACAGGAAGAGAGGAAGGAACACAATGAAAGCATAGTCGGATGTTTGCTGCTGTTTACTTACGAGAAGATGGTGGCCTACTCACTCACTTCGCTGTCGTGTAATAACTTTGTTTCAGGTCTAACCTGAAAGTCAGAGATGTATCACATCTCTTCAGAATATTCCATACATGTTATTTTTTAGAATTATATACTATTGGCTTAAAATTGACAATTTTTTATATTATGTGTTATAAAGATTTATAAAAGTTTTAATACATTTTTTTATTCTTTTTCTTTGTAGTTTCCAGTGCTCGTGGAAAGACAACTAAAGCTGTAAGCAGTCATCTAACTAAGTAAGTCTCTGATAATTCTGAACATTTCTACAGATATTAAATTAACTAAAAAATTGAATGACATAGTAAATTGAATAAAGATAAATATTAATATGTTAATTTTTCTGTATTTTATGCTTTGATTATACTTATTTTATTTGGTTTGTGTCTGTGTCAGTTTATTGAAAACGGTGCCTTACATCACTACTACACGTTGAGCGGCCACGTAATCCACATTCTAAGATTTTTTTAATAGATTCACTATGTTTCGTCAAAAGGAAATTTTCATTTTTATACCCCCCACCTCCAGGATGGGTATACTAACTTTGTCATTCCGTTTGTAACACCTTGAAATATCGACCTAAGACCCTATAAAGTATATATATTCTTGATCATCATTAAATTCTAAGACGATCTAGCCATGTCCGTCCGTCTGTTGAAAGCACGCTAGCACCTAAACGAAAGGAGCTAGAACGTTCAAATTTTCCATAAAAGGGTCTTATATTCGTAGATCGGTTGGGATTGAATCGGGGCGAAATCGGCCCAAAGGGGAAAAAATTTCCCTCACAGGGTCTAAAAATACCCATAATAATCTCTAATATTTTAGCGTATTTAAGCATATTTTTTGAATATGTCTGTTTATATTTGCTTGATATTTGGTATGCGCATTCCCCTTATAGCAAAAACGTGCACCATAAAGTGATTCTTATTTGTAGGGGGTGAAATGGGGCAAAAAAGGGATAAAAATGGTACATATTAAACGACAACAGCTAGAAACACGAAATTCGGTGTATACATTCCTCTAGATACATAATATAAAAGTATTTTTTCCAAATTCGTACTTTTAAGGGATAAAAATGGTACCAACCAAACGGCTGTACCTAGAATAATGAAATTCGGTGTATACATTCCTCTGATTGCATAGACAAGTAAAATACACGGATTTTTTAAAATTCGTACTTTTTGGGGTTAAAATGAAAAAAGGGGATAAAAATAGTACCAATCAAATGACCGTAGCTAGAGTCGTGAAATTCGGAGTATAAATTGCTCTGTCTGTGGAGACACGGAAAATAAACTGATTTTTCAAAATTCGTACTTTTTGGGGTCAAAATAGGAAAAGGGAATAAAAATAGTACTAACCAAATGACCGCAGCTAGAGTCATGAAATTAGGAGTGGACATTCCTCTGATTGCGTAGACACTTAAAATAAACAGATTTTTCGAAATTCGTACTTTTTGGGGTTAAAATGGAAAAAGGGGATAAAAATAGTACCAATCAAACGACCGCCATGTCATAGAGTCATGCAATTCGGAGTATACATTCCGCTGACTGCGTAGACTCGGAAAATAGATGATTTTTTCTAAATTCGTACTTTTTGGGGTCAAAATGGAAGAAGGGGATACAAATAGTACCAACCAAATGACCGCAGCTAGAGTCATGTAAATCGGAGTATACATTCCTCTGACTGTGTAGACACGGAAAATAAACGGATTTTTCAAAATTCGTACTTTCAAGGGATACAATGTTACAGAGGGATAAAAATAGTACCAACTAAACGACTACAGCTAGAATGATGCAATTATAATTGCGTAGAAACGTCAAGGGGGTAAAATTGGTACCAATAAATGGGCGCAGCTGGAATCATGGAATTCGGTGTATACATTCCTCTGACTTCATAGACACGCAAAATAAAAAGTTTTTTCCAAATTCGTACGTTTTCTTTTACGGTAAAATTTGGTTGAATTATGAAGTTATGTTATTTTGCATCAGACGTACAGTCTGATAATGGATTTTCAAAAAATTTTACTTTTGGAATTAAAATAGAATGGAATTACAACCAACCGTAGCACCCACTATCTACATATCTATTAAAAAAATTATATTTTCCTGTAGTATTACTGCACTTCAGCGACAATCGACATCCTCTGTGGAATGCAATCCATGATTGAGGGTATATAAAGTTCGCCCCGGCCGAACTTAACGCCGTTTTTACATGTTATTATTAAATTTATTTTATTTATTTTATTTATTTTATTTATTTTATTTATTTTATTTATTTTATTTATTTTATTTATTTTATTTATTTTATTTATTTTATTTATTTTATTTATTTTATTTATTTTATTTATTTTATTTATTTTATTTATTTTATTTATTTTATTTATTTTATTTATTTTATTTATTTTATTTATTTTATTTATTTTATTTATTTTATTTATTTTATTTATTTTATTTATTTTATTTATTTTATTTATTTTATTTATTTTATTTATTTTATTTATTTTATTTATTTTATTTATTTTATTTATTTTATTTATTTTATTTATTTTATTTATTTTATTTATTTTATTTATTTTATTTATTTTATTTATTTTATTTATTTTATTTATTTTATTTATTTTATTTATTTTATTTATTTTATTTATTTTATTTATTTTATTTATTTTATTTATTTTATTTATTTTATTTATTTTATTTATTTTATTTATTTTATTTATTTTATTTATTTTATTTATTTTATTTATTTTATTTATTTTATTTATTTTATTTATTTTATTTATTTTATTTATTTTATTTATTTTATTTATTTTATTTATTTTATTTATTTTATTTATTTTATTTATTTTATTTATTTTATTTATTTTATTTATTTTATTTATTTTATTTATTTTATTTATTTTATTTATTTTATTTATTTTATTTATTTTATTTATTTTATTTATTTTATTTATTTTATTTATTTTATTTATTTTATTTATTTTATTTATTTTATTTATTTTATTTATTTTATTTATTTTATTTATTTTATTTATTTTATTTATTTTATTTATTTTATTTATTTTATTTATTTTATTTATTTTATTTATTTTATTTATTTTATTTATTTTATTTATTTTATTTATTTTATTTATTTTATTTATTTTATTTATTTTATTTATTTTATTTATTTTATTTATTTTATTTATTTTATTTATTTTATTTATTTTATTTATTTTATTTATTTTATTTATTTTATTTATTTTATTTATTTTATTTATTTTATTTATTTTATTTATTTTATTTATTTTATTTATTTTATTTATTTTATTTATTTTATTTATTTTATTTATTTTATTTATTTTATTTATTTTATTTATTTTATTTATTTTATTTATTTTATTTATTTTATTTATTTTATTTATTTTATTTATTTTATTTATTTTATTTATTTTATTTATTTTATTTATTTTATTTATTTTATTTATTTTATTTATTTTATTTATTTTATTTATTTTATTTATTTTATTTATTTTATTTATTTTATTTATTTTATTTATTTTATTTATTTTATTTATTTTATTTATTTTATTTATTTTATTTATTTTATTTATTTTATTTATTTTATTTATTTTATTTATTTTATTTATTTTATTTATTTTATTTATTTTATTTATTTTATTTATTTTATTTATTTTATTTATTTTATTTATTTTATTTATTTTATTTATTTTATTTATTTTATTTATTTTATTTATTTTATTTATTTTATTTATTTTATTTATTTTATTTATTTTATTTATTTTATTTATTTTATTTATTTTATTTATTTTATTTATTTTATTTATTTTATTTATTTTATTTATTTTATTTATTTTATTTATTTTATTTATTTTATTTATTTTATTTATTTTATTTATTTTATTTATTTTATTTATTTTATTTATTTTATTTATTTTATTTATTTTATTTATTTTATTTATTTTATTTATTTTATTTATTTTATTTATTTTATTTATTTTATTTATTTTATTTATTTTATTTATTTTATTTATTTTATTTATTTTATTTATTTTTTTATTTTAGTTATTTTATTTATTTTATTATTGGACCTTTTTGGTCTAAGGTAGTCGGCTAGTTCCTGTCTGACAACCACCTCAACCAATCCCAACATAAACTATTTTGAAGCAGAATTGCCGTACTTCCCACCATGGACTTTGACGCCATATACACACGGAGTTGTGCTAATTGCTTATATATGATTTCCTCGAAATCTTATAAAATCTCATTCGTGTAAGATTGAGTGTGTTACTATTGTAATTAATTCTTTTAGAATGTTGCACTATCCATATGGTTTTGTAAGTTACTAGCAAAAGTCTTTATACAAATAAGTTGACATTTGTAGTATTTTGTCCTTCTTCTTGCTTAGTTTCGAAAATTAACCAGTTTTAATTAAACACGTTTTTGGTTGGAATTTAACCATTTTTATGTTGATGGATATATCTTTTAGAAAAAGTAATATTGTAATATTGAAAACATTACTTTATGTGCTTGTCGAATTTCGCTATCCTTGATATAGTTTTTATCGTCTTCAACATCGAGTTCATGATGCAGTCGGAAATTTTATCAGTTTTTATCCTGCTTCGTCTAAAAAGTAGAAAATTTGTGAATTTTTGTTTGAAACATTTTTGCTCCGCTTCTCTCCTAAAAGTAATTATTTTTTAAAATCTCTTTATGCTATAGTACATATTTAGTGTAGACGCCGCACAGAGGGTTGAAATCGTCAAAAAACAGTCACAGATATTTTTATACATTTTGAATTGGTAGTAAATTACTCTAAATAGGATAGAAGATGCAGGGTATCATATAGCCGGCATCACCCGACTGTAGTATTTCCGTACTTGTTATACCCTACACCACTTCGTTTTTACATAGGGTTGTTTATAAGATTAAGATTTATTGTGCAACTTTGAATCTTATTCTGCTTCTGTGAATGCTTTTCATTAGAAATTTTTGAAAATACCTTAAATTTAGACATATCTTCAACAATTTTTTAAAAATATTTCTAAAATACTTTCATTAAAACGTTTTATTGTAAAATCGCTCTAAAATACCTGAACTTGAAGATTCTATATTCAAAGTGCTACTTTTTGAAATTGGAAAAAAGATATTAACCTTTGAAGTATGTCAATTTGCAATTTTCAGAACTGTTCGCGTAAAACTCAAAACATGCTTGACTTCAAGGCAGTGCAAATGGAAAAGTAAACAACACATGTCATTGATATTTGCGATATTGATGTAGAATTTTATATTCGTTAATCGTATAATAAAAAAATCAAAAAATTTAATTTTGATTTTTGAATTAATCTCCATTTTTGGCGATTTCAACCCTCTGTGCACCGAAGACCCCGATTTTAGCTGCAACGCAACACTTTAGTCTATTTTTTGTGCGTCTAGGTAGTCTGGTAAATTCACGATTTCACTAGCAGCATCGTTTTGCTTGGTACAATTTTTTTCCACTTTATTGTAACCAATAGCAGCACAATAGCATGTATAATGTATAATAAATTTTCTAAGAAATCGCAAATCGATGTGAACATATTCATAAACTAACTTCTCATGTCAGGATTTAAAAAAAATATTTTTTTTTTCAATTTTTTGGATACTACACCACTGTTTCTATGTAAAAGTGAAATTTGCAATACTTGTTGTAGCCATAACCATAAATACCTTTAATTGAAGATATAATCAGGTTTTACTGTATTTATATTTCCAAAACGAAATACATATTACCTTCCATGAAAATTAGAATTTTAGTAAAAAAATAAAAATAAAATTAGGCAATATGTTTCAGTTTTTTTCGTTTGTATTTTTTTTGGTGTGTAATATATTTTTGATTTGATCTGCGATATTGCCCTGGCTCAAGACCATTTTGCATCTATATTTAATAGAATGAAAATGATTCCATGATTCCAGCTGCGGCCATTTGGTTGGTACCATTTTTACCCCCTTAAGAGTACGACTATCTAAAATCACTTTATTTGACGTTTCTACCCAATTAGAATTTCATCATTCTATCTGTAGCCGTTTGGTTGGTACCATTTTTATCCCTCTGTACCCATTGTATCCCTTGAAAGTAAGCTTGGAAAAAACCTTTTATTTTCCATGTCTACGTAGCCAAAGGAATGTATACACCGAATTTCATGGCTCTAGCTGCGGTCATTAGGTTGGTACTATTTGTATCCCCTTTTTCCATTTTGACCCCAAAAAGTACCAATTTCGAAAAATCCCTTTATTTTCGTGTCTACACAGTCAGAGGAATGTATACTCCGAATTTCATGACTCTAGCTGCGGTCATTTGATTGATACTATTTTTACCCCCTTTTTCATTTTAACGCCAAAAAGTACGAATTTTGAAAAATCCGTGTATTTTACGTGTCTATGCAATCAGAGGAATGTATTCACCGAATTTGATTATTCTAGGGGCAGCCGTTTGGTTGGTACCATTTTGATCCATCTATTCCCATTTTACCCCTTAAAAGTACGAATATGAAAAAAATACTTTTATATTATGTATCTACTCAATTAGAGGAATTTACACACCGAATTTCGTGTTTCCAGCTGTTGTCGTTTAATGTGTACCATTTTTATCCCTTTTTGTCCCATTTCACCCCCTAAAAATAAGAATCACTTTATGGTGCACGTTTTTGTTACCGGGGGAATGCGCACACCCATTATCAAGCAAGTACAATCAGACATATTGAAAATATATGCTTAAATACTCTAAAATATTAGGGATTATTATGGGTATTGTTAGTCCTTGTGAGGGAAAAAATTTTTCCCTTTAGGCCGATTTCGTCCAGTTTCAATCGCAACCGATCTACGACTATAAGACGCATATATGAAAAATTTGAACGTTGTAGCTCCTTTCGTTTAGATGCTAGCATGCTTTCAACAGACGGACGGGCATGGCTAGATCGTCTTATGACGATCAAGAATATATATATACCTTATAGGGTCTCAGGTCGATATTTCAAGGTGTTACAAACGGAATGATAAATTTAATATACCCCCATCCTGGAGGTGGATTGTATAAAAAGAAATGACAATAATTTCCTAAATAATTTGTGTTTTATTGAAAATCAACATCGGCCCTTAAAATTTAACCACCTTTTATTTTTGAAAATTAAAAAATAATGAAAATTATTTAAAAAATATTTATATTTTTTCCTGCAATCTGCCACATCTGTGTTCTAAATACTCTGTAAATTGATAGGATTTTCAGTATTAGAAAAAAAAAATTAAAAAAAAAATTAAAAATTATTTTTTGAAAAAAATCCCCTTTATATTATTTTTGCAGCAAGTAGCTACATCTGTGTTCTAAATACTCTGTAAATTTCAGACTGGGCTTTTCAGTAGTTTCTGAGATATTAGCACAAACGTTGAAGAACTCGAGTGCACAAATAATAAAAACAAGCTAAAATCATAAAATATTAGCTGAGAAAAAATAAAAAGGGCGTATTAAAAAATCAGTATTTTTTATCACTATTTTTTATTTTTAATATCGCACAAATATATATATTTCTATTTTATACAAAACAAAAGTTATGACTGCTTTAGTAAATCCCATTTTCTAATACACTGGAGCCCCGATTTGCGTCGCTAATGGGGATCGGAGAAATGCGACGCAAATCGAATTACTTTTTTTTCGGTATAAATGTTGATTGGGTAAAAAATTTAAATATTTAGTAAAAAATAGATTATTGATAAGAAAGTCAATTTATTTAATTTTATTTATTTGTAATTGACATGCCATTACAACAAATATTTTTAATTATTTTAAAAAAATAAGAAAATATAAATTTACATAAAAACATAACAACAATTCATTCTTTGTCAACAAGGTTGTCTAAGGTTTGTTGAATTTTTATAGATTTCTTTTGTGCATAGATTTCATTAAAACAACTAATTGCGTTATAAATCGATGCTGCTAGATGATTCTCCTTTTAATGCCACATTACACACTGGTCCCAAATCTATTTTTATGGCATAAAGGCGAAAAGTAAAGATACAAATTTGTAATTTTGCACATTTGCTAGACATAATACACGTAAAAAATTAGGCCGATCGGACCACGCCCACTACTACCTCCCATATAAACTCAATATAAAGGGTCCGCCATCTAACTTTTTTTTTCAACTAGTGCTTATTTTGTGAATGGTAAAACTTAGCTCATGTCTGATTTGACAGATAATTAGTTTTATCCTTCCGCTGAACGAATATGGTTGTGTATACGCTTGAACAACGCTGGAAAATATTGCGACATTACTTTGAAAATCATGGTAATGTTGCAGAAAGTTTCATTTTGATCTTGGCGGGTATGTAAACAAGCAAAATTGTCGCATTTGAGGCACAGAAAAGCCGCACGCATACATTGAAAAGCCGATACACCCAAAACGTGTTTGGTGCGGATTTTGGTCCAGAGGCATAATTGGGCCATTTTTCTTCGAAAATGAGCAAGGAGTGGCCGTTACAGTCAATGGCGATCGTTATCGGGCCATGTTGAACGAATTTTTGTTCACAAAAATTTAAGAGGAGGATATTGGCGACATTTGGTTTCAACAGGACAGCGCTACGTGCCACACAGCCGAAGCTACACTCGATGTTTTGCGCCCTGTTTTTGAAGATCGCATTATCAGCCGCAGAGCTGATGTCGTTTGGCCACCTCGGAGCTGCGATTTGACACCGTTGGACTATTATTTGTGGGGTGCCCTCAGAGATAAGTGTTACGCCGACAAGCCAGAGACAATTAACGCTTTAAAGGACAAAATTCGTGAAGCCATTGATGAAATACAGCTGCACACAATCGATAATGTTCTTCAAAATTGGACCGATGGTGTAGGTTACTGCATGGCCATCCGAGACAGCAATTTGAATGAAATTATTTTCCATTATTGTACTTTCAAATTAAAAAGAAATTTGAGAAAATATTCAGTAGGTTTTTTATAGCATTTTCAAAAAAAAAGTTATTTGGCGGAACCTTTATAACCAACATAATTATCACTCTGTATTGGTACAGGGTGACCAAAAACAAAATTTTATTATTTATTATATTTTATTTTGGCGAAATGTGTTTTTCTGAGCATTATTACAAAAGCAAAATATAGCATACAAATATTATACTTGACACTGCAATTTAAATAATTATTTCAATAAATAAAATAAAATGTCTACATGTGTACAAAAAGCTGAATGATGTTGTCTGCCATGAAATGACTATTGTTGGAGTTTGCCGAAAAATGCTGACGAGATATTAATTCCACCATAAACTACAACCTCAGACGAACACTTTCATATTTACACTTTGAGTCAAGTTGAGTCCTACATATAACTTTTGGTCCACGACATTTATAGATTATGTTCTCTACAAATCACAAAATTACAATACCTATGAATACTGACCAGACCACAATAATCATAAAATATTAAATATAATTTTTCAACTACTAACTCTTGCCGTTAATTTTCATAATATAGTTACTTTATTATTTTCTTTTTAAGTCTTGATTTTAATAAATTTGTAAAACTGCTTTATATCAAAATTAATCCCACTTTTTTTGAACCGCAAAGTTCAAGTACCATTCAGGCTTGTGGTGTTGCCACCTAATTTTCTCCAGTACATTTTCTTGATTGCTTGGAGTTTTGCGATAAAGAAAATATATGCACATTTTACACTTTCCAATTTTAATTTTTTTGAATTTCTGCCAAAAAAATGGATTTGGGACCATAGTGCATTATACAGATTCGCTAGTGTTCTAAACCGGTTGAACCAACCGTTGCTTCAAATTCTTCTGAATTTTCATTGCTTCCGGATGCAGAATTTTTTTAAGGCTTTATATATGGAAAGTTCTTTGCTTTTAATCACCTTCTTGCTCAGTGACATTCTTCGGTTATTTTGATTTTGTATCCATATAGAAAGAAGGGTCTCCATTTTAACCATTAATTAAACTCTTACTTTTGCAATAAATTGGGTTATTTTAGAACTGTCTCTGTTGCAAATTGTTGTTACTATTATTGGTGGTCTTCATATGTCAACATTTTTTTTTTCCTGATTTAATACGTTTTAATACATCCAATTTTAATGGCTTTTCTTTTATTTTACTCATTTTTTCTTTCCTTAAGGTATTTTATTGACTCAACCACAGCACTTGTTATGGAGAACCAAATTTCCACTTCCTAACACTCAACTATGCTTAGAATTCTAACCTAACGGAATAAAATGGAAATCCCCTTTTTAGACGCAAATCAAAAGAATCACTGAAGACAACCACTTCAGTGATGCAATCGTATGAAGCAAATTTTAAAAAGCGACGCAAATCGGAATCAAAGCTACGCAAAGCGAATTGAACCCTATTTTAAAAGCCGAGGCTCTAGTGAATATGCAAAACTTCAACGTTACAGAGTTGCCACGGTTTTTATTTTTTTATTCAGCCGCACTTGTCGCCCTCTTAACTTGTTTCTTTGCCCGTGATCTAAAATTCTCTACTTAATTCGCCCGGCTTCCGAGTGAATTTTATATTTACAAAGTTTATTTATGTGGCAACATATCTATAAAAATGCGAACTAAATACGACAACATTTTCTATAAAATATTCAACTTAATTGAATATAGCGCTTTGACATTGCGGGCCTACAAAGGCTCTAATTGCTGAGCATATCCTTTTCCAACCCTGTGTCATACGATTCTGTTTTTTTTTCTTCCACAACATTTGCTATGTGTGTTGACAGTGGTCATTAATTATTCTCATTTAATTTGGTTAGCATTTTATGGCTAAAATGAGTGTGTGTGTGAGTGTTTGCGTGAGCATAACCTACATCGTAGCTACACAGGTGCCCGTGGATGTCAACCACTACTACTACTAGGCAGCCTGTGCCTATGGTTGAATGTTGTCTTTTTTTTTTGCTCGTATTCTGCGTCGATAGCACCTTTTCATTAATGTTGGAAAATTGTTGGGGAGAAAACACTTCATTATTCCACTATGCGGCAATATACTCATGTCTGTGCTGCGAAGTTGGCAACTGTGGAGGGTGCTGGGAGTGGTAAATGTCACTTTTTCGTTTATCAAACCGCCCCCTCCCCTAAACAACTGCAAACACGAACGTCATGGCCCCGAAAATTATGTTGACTGTAGGCGAAGATAGAGTTGTATGAGCCATGTTTTATTACGATTTTAACTATTAACACTTTAATGCATTTCTAAGTAGATTCATTTTGTGCACCACCCCCCTCCCCAATACTCAACATCACCTGCAACCACATATCCTGTTATGTTGAAAGTCCTGCCAGTTTTATCTGTGCATGTGTGTGTGTGAGTGAGAGTATATGTGGGTGCATCACACATTAATCAGAATTTAAAAGTTTTGGCAACTATTTGCAAAGGTTGTCGCAGGATAATGTGTTTGCGTGTGTGTGTGAGTATGTACTTATATGTATGTGTGGTGGTTTTCCATACTTGCTTGTGTGTGTGAATATCATCACATTCTGATCCTATTTTCATTTTGAAAATCGGCAAAAATTCTAAACTGACATTCAAGTATTTGGTAAACATTTCGGCCAGAGCCATTCATGGCACCAGCACAAAATTAAACATCCACACATTGAAAGGATACTTGACAAATAATTTCCAATTAAATATAAATTTCAGGTTTTCTCAGTATCAGTATAATGTGTCTATGCATGTGTAGATGCAGTCACGAGTGTGTGTGTGTGTGCATTTATATGTGGGACGATGGGAATATTCCAGGGACGGAAATGGTGTGATGGCTTTTCAGGCAAAGAAAGATTTTCGTATTTCCAGGTATATGTTTGATGGGGACGCTATACGCTCGATTAACCTACTTGACCCTATAATTCTAAAAGGGCATGTTGAGCAGACCCTATTTGCAGAATAAACTTATACTTCAGCTAGTCTGAGTTTCTTTTTGCAGTGGATCAAATTTTTATTTTTTTGATCGAAGGGAGCATTATTCTAGAATTCTTATTATCAGAACTGTATTTTTTTATCCTAGTTCAGTCTTATTTGAGCCGTGTGAAAATTTTTTCTGGATTTAAAGTATATCGTGCTATCAAATTCTATCATAGCGCCGTTTATAACATTTTGCTTCCCACGTTATCTGAAGTCACGATATCTTTTTCCGTCCAAAATATACAGAATTAAGTCCAAACAAGCAAAAGGGCGTTAAGTTCGGCCGGGCCGAATCTTATATACCCTCCACCACATAGTGTAATCCCCAGTATTATCGGTAGATTAGAGGCTCTAGACGTTACACAGAAGTTCACTACCGTAGCCTGGGTTGCGGGCCATACAAATGGAAAAACAATTTCCCATCACCCCACGAAAATAAAGTTTGAATTGTTTAGTGATGATCTGCAAAATATTTCGTCACTGGGTCAAGGCATATGTGAGCTAAACGCTCCTGAAAACACCTCCAAAAAACATGTTTTTCCCGTGTATTTTTTTAACGTTGCATTTTTGCCCAAATTTTTTTCTGATTTAATAGATCCTACAAAGCACTTTAAATATAAATTGTGTTTCTTGTCTTAGAGTAACTTGTTGGTCTAATTATTGGACGTTTATAGTAGTTTTTGTGATTGTGACAAATTTCCCGTATTTGGTGATATTATTTTATGAAAAATAAATACAGTCAATACCTTTCGAATGATGCATAAATTATGAAAATCGGAAGGAAATTGACTCCGCAGCGCTCATTTTTGTGAAAAGAGTTTGACAATTTTGGCTCTGAAAATCCATCACCTGTATTAAATTATTTTACAAACATGGAGTCAGTGACGTCAGATATTCATCACTTATTTTTCATAACACTTTTTATAAAATTTTCCCAAGAAATATGAGTTTTTAGCTGTCATTTTGAAAAACCGCAAAAAAATCAAACTAAATGTCTAAGAATACGAACAATGAGTAATTATTAGCCAGGAATAACAAGTAAGGAAAGGCTAAAGTCGGACGGAGCCGACTATATGATACACTCTACTTTCTATCCTATTACAATTCAATTCAGTAAAAAAGTGAAATCGGGAAGGATTTTTTATCCTGTAAATTTATGTGTTTGACAAAAAATGTTACATCGGAAAGGAAATTTGTATGGGGGTATATTCAAACCTGGAACGATGTGACCCGCTTTCACCATGTATGTTTATAGACGAAATATAATATGCAAAGTTTGACCAAAATCGGTTAAACATTTGGGAGTAACATTTGTATGTATATAAATAAATTTATATCTAAATCTGAACCGATCTTACCCACTTTCACCATAGGTGCTTTTAGTTCGATTATAAGATGTTGTACCAATTTTAAATACAATATCAATATGTGGTTTCTAGAGCGGAAAAAGTCAAATCGGTAGCGTCATTTGTATGAGGGCTATATCTAAATCTGAACCGATCTCTCCCACTTTCAGCATAGGTGTTTCTAATTGGATTATAAGATGTTGTGCCAAATTTAAAGAAAATCGAGTATAATATGTGGTTTCTAGAGCGGAAAATGTCAAATCGGGACCGACATTTGTATGGGGGCTATATCTAAATCTGAACCGATATGCTTCAAATTAAATAGCGTTCGTCCTCGATCCACAAAACTTACTTGTACCAATTTTTGTTAAGATCGGACTATAATTGTTACCTGTAATTTGATTACATAGATGGACAGACGGATAGACAGACGAACATTGCTAAATCGATTCAAAAAGTGATTCTAAGTCGATCGGTATAATTAACAATTGGTCTATCTCGCCTCCTTTTGGGTGTTACAAACAAATGCACAAAGAATGTATAAAAATTTATATTTAAAGTGCTTCTAAGTGTCTACAAATTCAGAAAAAACCAAAAGTGGACAAAAATGCAACACAAAAAAATCGCAAAACATGATTTTATTTATTTTCGTGACTCATCCTAATAAATAGTTCTCTACTATATAAATATTTATATAATTATTAGTCAGAAATCTTCAAAAATGTGCCCTAATTATTATTAGGTAGAAACAATTTCCCTCAAGCCCGATTTTCTCCATTTGCAATTTTTTGATTCCATCTAAAGCCTAAATGATAGGAAAAGTTCAAATTTTGAAGAATATATATAAGGAGAGTTGTGCTTCTCGTTCGTTTCTGAGAATCATCTCCTTATAGAGGCCGGGTTTGATGTTGAAAAGTCGCTGCGAAGCCACTTGAAAAGACTTTTGACATCGAATCACGGTCGAAATCATGATCGTGGTAGTCTGCAGTCAAGTAATAAATGTCACCATGCCATTTGTAAATAAATTTGTAATACAATTTTAGAAAAATTCGTACCTCTTTTTATCCGCGTCTACGTAGACATGCGAGTGCATAGTTAATATCATGATTCCAACTACAACATTTTGCTTGTAGCCAAATTTAATTCCACTGAGATTCTGATGCTACGAATATCGGAAGATCTGTTTATTATTATTCGCGTCATGCAGTCAGAGAAGTGTACACACCGAATTTCATTATTATAGCTGCAGCCGTTTGGATGGCACCAGTTTTATCCCCATTCGCCCCATTTTCCGCCTTAAAGTACAAATTTCGTCAAAATCGTTTTTATTTCGCATTTTCACAGTCAGATGAATGTATACACAGAATTTCATTATTATTGCTGCAGCCGTTTGTTTGGTACCTTTTTTTGTCCCCATTCGCCCCATTTTCCGGTTAAAAGTACAAATTTCGAAAAAATCCTTTTTATTTCGCATTTTCATAGTCAGATGAAAGTGCACACCGAATTTCATGATTTCAACTTCAGCGGTCTGATTGGTACCATTTTTATCCCTCTTTTCAAATTGTATACCTTAAAAGTACAAATTTTGAAAAATACCTCTATTTTACGTATCTACGCAATTAGAGGGACGTACATTCCAAATTTCATGTTTCTAGCTCTTATCGTATCATTGGTACCTTTTTTGTACCATTTCGCACGCTAAAACGTGTTTTTACTTTTTGGTGATTTTACGCTACAAGAGGAATGTACGCAACAAATTTCAAGTGCATAATCGAATATAGCACGAATTAAAAAAAAACAAGTAAAAACGGCGTTAAGTTCGGCCGGGTCGCACTCTATACACCCTCCACCATGGATTGCAATCCACAGAGCATGTCGATTTTCGTAGAAGTTTTTAATATAGCCAAACCAAAACAAATAAAAATAGTGAAAAAATAATTTTATAAATAAATATAATATTTTAATTATTTCAAACCACGCTTATAAGGCAAGGCTACCAATACGTCAATTCAAAAAATAAATGTTCTTATATTTATATTTTCAAAAAGCTTAAAGACCATAAATATTGACGGATAGTGGGTGCTACATTTGGTTGTATTTCCATTTTATTTTAATTCCAAAAGTACAAATTTTGAAAATCCATTATCAGACGAATTGGAAAAAACTTTTTATTTTGCGTGTCTATGCAGTATGTATACAGCGAATTCTATGATTCCAGCTGCGCCCATTTGGTTGGTACCATTTTACCCCCTTGACGTTCCTACGAAATTAGAATTTCATCATTCTAGCTGTAGTCGTTTAGTTGGTGCTATTTTTATCTCTGTGCACCATTGCATCCCTTGAAAGTACGAATTTCGAAAAATCCGTTTATTTTCTTGTCTACGCAGTCAGAGGAATTTCTACTCCGAATTGCATGACTCTAGCTGCGATCATTTGGTTGGTACTATTTGTATCCCCTTTTTCCATTTTAACCCCAAAAATGTACGAATTTCGAAAAATCTGTTTATTTTGAGTGTCTACGTAATCAGAGGAATGTTTACACCGATTTCATTATTCTAGGTGAAGCCGTTTGGTTGGTACCATTTTTATCCCTCCGTACCCATTGTATCCCTTGAAAGTACGAATTTGGAAAAAACTTTTATTTTTCATGTCTACGTAGTCAAAGGAATGTCTACTCCGAATTGCATGACTCTAGCTGCGGTCATTTGATTGGTACTATTTTTATCCCCCTTTTTTTCATTTTAACCACAAAAAGTACGAATTTCGAAAAATCAGTTTATTTTCCGTGTCTACACACTCAGAGGAATGTATACTCAAAATTTCATGACTCTAGCTGCGGTCATTAGATTGGTACTATTTTTTATCCCTTTTTCTCTTTTTAACCCCAAAATCCGCGTATTTTACTTATCTATGCAATCAGAGGATGTATACACCGAATTTCATTATTCTACCTACAGCCGTTTGGTTGGTACCATTTTTATCCCTCTATTCCCAGTTTACCCCTTAAAAGTACGAATTTGGAAAAAATACTTTTATATTATGTATCTACTCAATTAGAGGAATGTACATACCGAATTTCGTGTTTCTAGCTGATGTCGTTTAATATGTACCATTCTTATCCCTTTTTTGCCCCATTTCACCCCCTACAGATAATAATCACTTTATGGTGCACGTTTTTGCTATAATGGGAATGCACATACCAAATATCAACCAAATATAAACAGACATATTCAAAAAACAAGCTTAAATACGCTAAAAAATTAGGGATTATTATGGGTATTTTTAGTCCTTATGAGGGAAAAAATTGTCCCTTTGGGCCGATTTCACCCCGTTTTAGTCCCAACCGATATACGACTATAAGACGCATTTATTGAAAATTTGAACGTTCTAGCTCCTTTCGTTTAGATGATAGCGTGCTTTCAACAGAATTGTAGAATTTTATGACGATCAAGAATATATATACTTTATAGGGTCTCAGGTCGATATTTCAAGGTGTTACAGACGGAATGACAAAGTTAGTATACCCTCATCCTGGAGGTGGAGGGTATAAAAATATACTTAAATATTCTAAATATTAGGGTGTACTTTAAGTCCTTGTTAGGGAAAATGTTTCCCTTTGGACCGATTTCGTCCACTTTCAATCCCAGCCGATCTGCAACCATAAGATACGTTTAGGGAAAATTTGAACCTCCTAGCTCAATTCATTCGGCCGCTATCGTGCTTTCAACAGACAGACGGACGTGGCTAGATCGTCTTTGAATTTTACCACAACCCAGAATATATATACTATATGGGGTCTCCGATGAATATTTCAAGGCGTTACAAACGGAATGATAAAGTGGAGGGTATAAGAATTGATTTCGCAACACTGTACATTAGGGCGTACCTCAAAAAAAAAGTTCGCCGTACACCTTCGAATATGAAGTATTATTGAAAGGTAGTTTCAAAAAAAAAAAAATTTTATTTTTTTATGCCGAACGTAGGGGTCGCGCTTTTACATTTTTCTATATAACTTGTATTTATAAACGGATTTTAAAGTGTGATACATCGATGTTTTTGTCTCGACGAGGCCGATTTTTTTGTCTTTGAAGTCATTGAGCTCAAGCACCCCCTTCTGGTACTTACCCATCATTTCTCAGTTGCTACTACCCTAATGTACCACTCTAATAATCGAAAATTAAAGCTCGCATAAAATCATGAATCATGTTTGAGCTCAATGACTTCAAAGACAAAAAAATCGGACAAAAACATCGATGTATCACACTTTAAAATCCGTTTATAAATGCAGAAGTTATATAGAAAAATGTAAAAGCGCGACCCCTACGTTCGGCATAAAAAAATAAAAAAAATTTTTTTGAAACTACCTTTCAATAATACTTCATATTCGAAGGTGTACGGCGAACTTTTTTTTTTTTACTTGTAACCTGGTACGCTCTACTGTACATAGTCTATTCATGATGAGGATGATGGCAAACCAAACTGAGCTCAATTAATAATAACATTTTCAGATCAGACCAATTCGCAACCGTTTAGCCATCTCGCCGCTGGGCCTGGTCAGCTGCCTCTCTGCCTCTGCCTTAATTCGATATGATTTCTTGCTTGCATTATTTACTCAAAAATCACACATAATAAACACACTTGAATTCACACTGACATATGGAATAAATGACTATTTGTTTAGTACGTCATTTCATTCCTCCGACAACCAACACAATCGAACGGAGGCATACAAACTCTCTATGTCTGTATGTAAATATCAATTTGTCAGAGGACGACCAAAAAATACAACAACAACATCCATTCAGTCCATTAAGTTTTAATTTCGGGAATAGTAAAAATTGCAATTTTATTTTACTGACACATTTACTTACGTCATCGTCTATTGTTTTCAAGAAATTGCTGTCATTAGCATGCCATAAAAGTGCTGGCTGGCTGGTTGGCTGGCATCGTCCTGCTCCTCCGCTCGCAACATCGAGGGAGGGATTAATGAAAAACTCATGTTGCTGCAGATTGCTCCAAGGATGCTAGCTAGCTAGCTAGGATCCCCTGTAAATCCTTCGGATGGGGTTCTTTTCTGAACGTGAACATGCAAATGAATATGAATATGAATACGTACCGAGAATTTGTATGAATATGAAGTAATTATTTTTCATTTCGGTGTTCTTTTTTTGGGGGGTTTACTAAAATAACAGTGTTCCGTATTCTATTATATTGTTGTGGAGGGGATAACATGAGATTTGTTTTGTTGTTTGCTGAGAAGCATTCATTTGTTTAAATTAAAATGTTGGAAATTAGTAAATATTATACAAAATTGGAATATTTATTTTACTAAAGAAAAATATGAAATAATGTTACTTATGTATAATTAAATGCATGTCGTTAAGATATGATGAGGAATAATTTTATAATTATTTCTTCTACTACTGTAATTAGAACTTACAAAAAAATAGTAGAAAATAGCGTATGTTTCATTAATCCATTTAATGACTGACCATCATTAAGCTATGTTTGTAAAGGGTGATTTTTTAAAAGCTATAGGAAAGTTTTTCAAAAAAAAAAAAAACACATAAAATTCAGAAAAATGCATGAAATCTTTATTTGAATTGATAGTACGGTCCATATAATTTAATGTTTGAAGATTATTTCATGCAAATGTTGACCTTGACTGCGCCTCAAATGGTCCATCCGCTTAGTCCAATTTTGACATTTCCACGTTTTTGAGTAACAGAGGCCCAATTGCTGCGAACGGCGACGAATCGATAATTGATGGTCATCATTAACACTGGCCGATACAGCTGCGATATTTTCTTCGGTTCGCACTCTGCGTAAGCGTGTTGGTGGTTTAATGTCCAAAAATGTAAATTTGGTGCGAAATTTAGTCACAATAGCACGAATAGCCGCTTCAGTGGGTCGATTAAACTGACCATAAAATGGAAGAAGTGCGCGATGAACTTTCTTAACAGAGCACGCATTTTGATAATAAAATTCAATACTTTGCAAGCGTTGTTCGTTTGTAAGACGATTCATGGTTAAATTATAGACCAAACTGTTTAAACCAGTGTTGCCAAAAAGATAATAGCTGAAAAATCACCCTTTAGAAACCATAACAGCTTTAATTTTACGTAGCTTTAATTTTAAATTCGTTCTCCTACGAAGAGGGTAATAATTTCTAAATTTTTCCTTTCATTAGATTTTTTTCCGATTTTTTTTTATTTTTATGGGATAAAATCAAAATTTTCTCAAAGTTTGGAGGCTATTCCTAAACTACTATATCTATGTGAAGGCGACATTTACATAATTTCTACCCGGCACAAGTACTTTTACTTATATTTCAAAAGTGAGAGATATTAGTACAAAAATTGCTAATATCGTTTTCGATTTCATATAGCCAAAATACATCCGAAAATATAAACATAAATGTTAGTAACCTAGTGATATTTGTCAACAGATTTTGTATTTGTTTTTACAAACACAAATCTAATCGAGTTTAAATTCACTGAGTCAATTTTTCCAAACCCATCTAGGGTTTCACTTTATTATGGAAGTAATTTCAGTCCATAATAGTCACACATTTTCCTTTTTCATTTCGTTTAACGTTGTTGTATAACACCAGTATTTTTTGGAGCTGAACAAGTGAAACTAGACGTAGTATATAGGAGAATTGTGTACTTCAATAATTTATATTCGTACTTTTCTGAGAACTACAAAGGTGATATGGATATGAAATAAAATATTGGAATATCTTCTACTAGCATTAACAACCATATCAAAATTTCCCCTTAAAAATTAAAAAAAAATGAAAATAATTTAAATTTATGTGCTTCCGAAATTAAAAGTCCAGTAAAAAAGAAGTTGTCCAATATGAGTCATTCCATGTCAAACGGTACTGGGTTTGACCTCGATAGTTGCGATCTGATAAAAATATTGTATACGTATTTTTGGAAAGAAAATTGAAAATTTGTTCACGACTTATGACCAATTTAGCAGTGAAAAAATGCTAATTTTTCACAAAGGCGTGTTCATTCAATCGCCTGTAACTCCTGAAATTTTAAAGTAGTGCGCTAGGTCTATTTTTAAGCGACTGTGTGAGTTTAAAAGTGGTGAAATTATTTTTTAAGAATTTTTTCGATTTTCTTTTACAAAATCAACCAGAATTAAAGTGAACTAGTAAATCAAAAAAAAAATTTTTTTTCAAATCCATGCTTTATGCAAGCAGAATTCTATTGGGCCTAGAAATTCTTTTTTAGTTATCTTTTGTAGAAGGAAAAATTACTGCGTTATCAGGAGCAGAAATAATAGATTTTTAATTTGTGGTTTGTATGGGATGTACCACGCCCCTTTGTCCATTCTAGCTCATATTTGCAGCAGCACTTAAAAAATGCACACCAAACCGACGTACCAAATTTTGTTCAAATACCGTTATCAGGAGCAGAAATAATAGATTTTTAATTTGTGGTTTGTATGGGAGGTACCACGCCCCTTTGTACAATCCCGCCCATATTTGCAGCAGCACTTACAACATGCACACCAAACCGACGTACCAAATTTTGTTCAAATACCGTTATCAGGAGCAGAAATAATAGATTTTTAATTTGTGGTTTGTATGGGAGGTACCACGCCCCTTTGTCCAATTGGTCAAATTTTTCCATTTCCTTGTATTGTCATCGAAAATGATTAAGTGTGCAAAATTTGAGCAAAATTGGTTGAGAAAAAAGCTTTCAAAAATTGATTTCAAATTTTGTGGCACACAAACATATATAGAAAGTAACCTTATATAAAGCATGGAAAAATCATCACAATTATATTTTTTTCATTAATTCATAAACACAGGGTGTAAAAACAATGAAAAATCCATGAAAAAATATGTTATAAAATTTTTTTTTTGCATTTTTTGTAGTGTGAGGTTGAAAAAAATTTAAAAAAATATTTTTCCATAACCTATTTTTTGTGGGTTTTTTCATTGTTTTTATACAGGGAAACAGAAAATTCGCTGGATATCCCGGGATGCAAACCCTATTCTTTAACTTTTTTAACACGTATTACATACATGGTAATATTTTACAGAAAAGTTTGAGTTATGCAAAAACAACAACGCCAAATCATTGACCTTAATTTTGAATAAATCTCGAAAGGATAACGAATAAAACAAGACCTATTTTTAGAAAATGTATGAATAAATGTAGAAGCTTTGACCTTTCTTCTAGAACAACAGTAATCTTTTAAATTTTTTATATTTACAAAATATTTGCTTTAATTGATTTAATGAAATCGATATTCTACACATATCCGTAGTTTTTCCTGAAATATACTTTGTTTTCTATATTTTTCGTTCCAGCAGAAAAGAAAAAATAAATAAGTAAGCTTCAGTCGGCTAAACCGAATTATATATATATATTCTCACTCTCAGAGAAGTTTTAAGGAATTAAATTGAATGTAGGGCAAGAAAATTTGTGTCGAACGTACTAGGAGGTTTGTGTCACATGGTCCCAGTTTCCACATTTATAAAACAAGTGTAAAAACATGATCAAATCAAGTCATAGTGGGTTTCATACAACAGTATAGCAGTATGAAGGATTTAATATTACCTGGGATATAGACAATTGTGTGGGAGGTACAATAAGGGGCGTTGCTAAAGCGTAAATATTTTTTAGGTTTAATTTGATTATAAAAACATTTTTAAATATAAAATTGCGAATGATGTTATATCGGATTTATTGGATTATGTTATATCGTATTTATTGCGAACAAAGCGGCAAAGTGGCATACTTTGTGTGGGAGGTACCGGAAGGGGTGTGGAAATTTCACCCATATGGCATGCGAATGTAACCACTATATAAGCATTGCTAAATATCAAATTTAACAGTATCCCGATCATCAGTATATAAGATATAACAGCTTTAATTTTACATAGTTTGTGTGGGAGGTACCAGAAGGGGCGTGGCAATTTCGCCCATCTTCGAACTAAACTATTATAAATAAATATTACGATGTGCAAAGTTTGAATCGATTGCTTAACTCCTTTCGAGAGTTATCGTGTACACCAGCCAGCCAGACGAACGGACATGGCTCAAACACCTTAAAAAGTCGTGAAACGGATTTGGTCCAAACATACTTAGGGTCTTCAGTCACTCCTTCAATGCGTTACGCTTTTTTTTCTGTCCCAAATGATATATACCCTCCTACTCTGTAGAGTGAGGATATAATTAATGACTGAAACATTGATGTTAGTAGTGAGTCACTGCATCAATAATATTATTACTTTTTTATATTCTTTATTATTGTGACGATTCTCATTTTTCAATTTTAAAAATTATGATCCAAAAAGATGTATCATTCATCTTAAAACATATTGTAATTTTTATACCCTCCACCTCCAGGATGGGGGGTATACTAAATTTGTCATTCCTTGTGTAACACCTTGAAATATCGTCCTGAGACCCTATAAAGTATTATACAGCCATGTGATGACTTCCACGGTGGTTTAAAACCACTGTTTTTTTCGTGGATTAATGTTTTTAAATTTTGAGTTTTGCTTCAAAACTTTATTCTTCAATTGAATTATCCTTAGATCATGCAAATAAAGAGATTAGGTGAAAGACCAGACTTTTGGAAGCCAAATTTGAAATTCAAAAACATGAAATCACGTTAAAAAGCGGTGATTTGAAACCACTGTGGAAGCTATCACAGAGCCGATATTCTTGATCGTCATAAAATTCTAAGACGATTTAGCCATGTCCGTCCATCCGTCTGTTGAAAGCATGCTAGCATCTAAACGAAAGGAACTAGGACGTCCAAATTTTCCATAAATGTGTCTTATAGTCGTAGATCGGTTGGGATTGAAACTAGACAAAGTGTAAAATTTATCCCTCACAAGGACTAAAAATACCCATAATAACCCCTAATATTTTAGAGTATTTAAGCATATTTTTTCAACATGTCTGCCTGTACTTACTTGATATTGGGTATGCGCATTCCCCCTATAACAAAAGCGAGCTCCATACAGAGATTTTTATTCGTTGGGGGGCAAACAGGGATAAAAATGGTACATATCAAACGACAACAGAACAGAAACACAAAATTCGGTGGGTACATTCATCTAATTGAGTAGATACATAATATAAAAGTATTTTTTCCCAATTCGTACTTTTAAGGGGTAAAATGGGAATAGAGAGATAAAAATAGTACCAACAGAGATACAAGCCGACCGATTTTAAGCCGCCGCCGCCGCATGTTTCTGCATGAGCTACGCCGCCGCCGATTTCATCGGCTCAAATCGACTTCAACCACGCCGCCGATTTCATCGACTTATGTCGACTTCAACCACGCCGCAGAGATTTGACGGAGTTCTAACTCAGTCAAATCTTACTACCAAAATAGACAAACCACTTAAAATTACAAAAGAAAATATAACTGTCGACTTAGATAACCTACTACTGTGAAATATGTTGATCTTTCTTTCAATTTGGTATCCCACTATATGATGATTGTATTTTGATTTGAAAGTCGCATTTATATAAGTCAATTCAAGTACGCGTGGCCATGTGTTCCTATAAATAACAATAAACAACAGCTTTGTGCTTCTTTAGTGTGTCAAAGTAGGTAGAGTACTATCATTCTTTGAAAGGATTATGACATTCAAGATGTCTGGTCAAATATGCCTCACATGAAAAACTGTAATTGCAAAAATATTTATTAAATTCATCCATATTATAAATTTTGGGAATGGATTCCCACTCATGAAAAATAATTGTATGGAATAATAATATTAAATTATGGGAACATTGGCTAATATTAACGAATAATGAACTACTTGCCAAAAAAGAAAAGGTGTTAAAAACCAATACAAATTTTTCCTTCAATTTTCCCAAAATTGTCAAATAAATAGGGGTGATCGAATGACAGAACGAGCCTGCAAATCAACCGAAAGCCGCCGCCTCCGACCCATTTTGAACAGCGCCGCCGCCGCCGATAATTTCGGATTTTTCAAAACTCGTACTTTTTGCGAAAAAGGGGATAAAAATAGTACCAATCAAATGACGGCAGCTAGAGTCACGAAATTCGGACTGCATAGACACGAAAAATAAAAGTTTTCCAAATTAGTACTTTCAAGGGATATAATGGGTACAAAGGGATAAACATAGTACCAACTAAACGACAACAGCTAGAATAATGAAATTCGGTGTGTACATCCTCAAATTGCGGAGACACGTAAAATACAGATATTTTAGAAAGTCGTACTCTTAAGGGGGTAAAATATGAAAAAGGGGATACAAATGGTACCAAACTAATAGCCGCAGCTAGAATCATGTAATTCGATTTATACATTCCTCTGACTGCATAGACACGCAAAATAAAAACATTTTTCAAATTCGTACTTTTTACTTTTACGGCGAAAATTTTTGGAATCATGAAATTAGGTTATTTTGCACTATGTACGTCAGATACTGGATTTTCAACATTTGTACTTTTGGAATTAACAAAGAATGGAAATACAATCAACTGTAGCACCCACTAGCTACCAATATTTATGGTATTTAAGGTTTTTTGAAAATATAAATAATAGAATATTTATTTTTTGAATTGACTTGAAGTATTATTTCGATATATATAGTATAAACGTATTGGTAGCCTTGTCTTTTAAGCGTGGTTTGAAATAATAAAAATCGAAAATCGACAGCCTCTGCGGAATGCAATCCATGGTGAAGGGTATATAAAGTTCGGCCCGGCCGAAATTAACGCCGTTTTTACTGTACTATATTTTACTCTTTTTACTGTTTATATTGTTATTTTTTAGACAAGGAACATTCTCGCTTAGTAAAGGTTGGTGGACTTCGATTGTTCGAAACTCAGTTTGTCAGTGGGTTCAGTAGGTTTATTGTTACATACACCTGCTTTGCAATGAATAAATCATGTACTTCTGAAGAATATCTATAGCTTAAATAGCTGAACCACCGCCCGCTTCGCCTGGCAGAAAAACAAACGGAAACAAAAATCATATAGTTTATTTTTGTGATCGGTATTATATGTACCACTCATAATAACTTCCCTGAGATACAAAGAAAATAGATATGTTCCATGAAAAATATTGATGTACGGCGAATAAAGGAAGAAATGTCAAAAATCAAATTGATTTTAGGTTGAGCGTGATTCTCCTCCTTTCCATTACCAAAACAAAAAAATTCCAACGTAAGAAAAACTTACTTAATCGAATAGCTGGAATTCGAATGTACTACATTCAAAACACATAGAAAGTCAATCAAATTGTTCACTAATCAAACAACACAAAAACCAAAAAAAAAAACTATATAATTTCCGTTTCCTTGACTTAAGTCGGCTTTTGGTGATATTTCTTATTTGTAATCTTTCTTTGCTATTATGCTAAGAAAATCCAAAGAAATCGTGTAATTTTACAAAATTCAAATAAAAAATTCCCCATCTATCAAACCCCGCCCATTTGTATAAGAATATAGGAATCTCGGTGTCGAATATACTCGAAAACAGGTTTTAATTTCGTATGGGAAGGGTCACGGATACTTTCCGCTCATCTCGGTGTCGAGTATACTCTAAAACCGGGTTTAATGTCGTATGGGAAGGGCCACGCCCACTTTCCGCCCACTGGATCTATTCAGAAAATTTTTCAGCAGTCTAGGTTTTATAGAACTGACAATATTCAATAATAGGTTTTAACTTCGTATGGGAGGTGCCACGCCCACTTTTCCAATACCTCCCATTTTTGGCAGAACTACGCAAATTGATGCTATATGCACTTACACAAAATTTCAGCACTCTAGGTGTCATAGAACTGACAATATTCAATAATAGGTTTTAACTTAGTCTGGGAGGTGCCACGCCCATTTGTCCAATCCCGCCCATTTTTGTCATAGAACATAGAACGGAATATATTCGAAAATGGGTTATAACTTTATATGGGAGGTGCCACACCCACTTTTCCAATATTGCCCATTTTTGGCACAACTACGTACATTTATGAAAGATGCACTTACGCAAAATTTCAGCACTATAGGTTTAATTGAACTGACAATATTCAATAGGTTTTAGCTTTGTGTGGAAGGTTCCACACCCACTTTTCCAATACCGCCCATTTTTGGCAAAACTGTGCAGACTGACTAACTAATTTATTAAAAAACGAATAAATCCCCAATTTGTGTGGGAGGTGCCACGCCCACTGAAAATATCAACAATTTATATAGCCAATTTTCACCACCGGATCAGCATGAACATACTGTGAAAATTTCAAGAAGATCGGTCCAGTAGTTTAGTCTGCTATAAAGAACAAACAAACAAACCCACAAACTTACAAACAGAGATTCATTTTTATATATATATATATGGAAGTTAATGAGTTAGTTTTCATAGAGAATTTAGCAACAGTATTTTACACATTTATATATTGCTTTCAATGCGTTATTTAAATGTTAAAGTTCGACGTTATCAATCTTGAACACTTTTTAATGGTTTTTTATAAAGTTTCAATGTTCATCCAACTTACAGTAATTGGAATGTTTCTCAGTCAAATATATTATGTAATTTTGAGACAAAAGCTCGACTATCATACCATGATTCAATTTCAATTTTCTATTTCATCTTTATTGATAGCGAGAGCTGCTATCATCAAAAATGGTCCATTGATGCATCCAGCCGAAAATCTACAACAAACAAGGACACCAATTTTCCCAACACCAATTTCGACAACGATTAGCATAAGTAGTTAAGATGAATATAAGCCTCATCGTTGAATATGATTTTGTTTGATAAATCGTCTTTATTTTTTAAAAGTTGCTCTAAAATGAAAACGCATTGTTCTGCGCTTTGGTTTAAATAACCCTGAACTCTCTGCTGTAACGAAATTTGATATTTAATCAACAACAATTTTCCTCTAGCATGAATTTCTGCCCACCCATTAAAGTCTCACACGACTCCGACTTTGTGAATTATTCAATAATTTACATAATACTGTCATCTGTAGTACTGTTCAGGTAAAGTGAACTATTGAAATGACAAAATCTACACGGCAATGTTAATTATTATACTTAAATGTTTGCATCAATAAGACCATACATTTACGCTAATATCTTTTTAATAGTTACTAAATAGCATGTCATCATGTTGCGTGACTTGAGACTACAGTAATTTTGTGATAGTATTTATGAGTATTTAGCAAAAAAACATCCATTGTTTTATTTCGATTTCGTTCACACAGCAACGTCAGCACTCTATAATTAAAAAAAGTGTCTCCTTGTTTATGGCCCGGAAACTTATACTCATTTAATAGTTTGCTTTAAATTGTGTGGCGTGTTTTGTTACGTTTTGTAGATATAATTTTTGGTTTAGTTGCCGTGAAAATGTTGCAACACGTTATATATTATGATCAAAGTAATGCTAGAATAAAAAATGTGTTTGTTTGTTGAAAAAGTCATAATAAACAATGATTTTTGATTGTCGAAACTAGTTCGATTATCTTGTTTATCCAATTTTTACTTGTAGCACTTAAAACATGTCTCATAATTAACTTGGTCAGTTTGTCAAATCCTAATTATACCCAGAGAACAATTTCTTCCACAAGCGGTTAGATATAAGATTCTAATTTCGATCGTTACCGTTTAATAATAATTCGGAAATTATTCCGAATTTGAGAAATGAGAGAAATGGTGAAAATTTGACTGATTGACAGTAATCCGTCATTCCGCCTTCGCCCAACGATTTGTGACGGTTTGAGGTGTTCAAAAAATGTTAGGACAAAGGACTGATCTATAAAGTGAGATTCAGTTAAAGTTAACATCGGTTGTCATGAGACCATACATAGCAGAGATAAGAATAACCATACCATAGATGATACCCATCAAATCACAAAGGAAGAACTAGACAATGATCTCCGGAAAATAAAACATGGAAAGGCTGAAGGTCATGACTGACTAGCTCCAGAAATGCTGTAGTAAAGAGTGATTTTTTAAAAGCTATAGGAAAGTTTTAAAAAAAAAAACACATAAAATTCAGAAAAATGCATGAAATCTTTATTTGAATCGATAGTACGGTCCATATAATTTAATGTTTGAAGATTATTTCATGCAAATGTTGACCTTGACTGCGCCTCAAATGGTCCATCCGCTTAGTCCAATTTTGCCATTTCCACGTTTTTGAGTAACAGAGGCCCAATTGCTGCGATCGATAATTGATGGTCATCATTAACACTGGCCGATACAGCTGCGATATTTTCTTCAGTTCGCACTCTACGTAAGCGTGTTGGTGGTTTAATGTCCAACAATGCAAATTCGGTGCGAAATTTAATCACAGTAGCCCGAATAGCCGCTTCAGTGGGTCGATTAAACTGACCATAAAATGGAAGAAGCGCGCGATGAACTTTCTTAACAGAGCACGCATTTTGATAATAAAATTCAATAATTTGCAAGCGTTGTTCGTTTGTAAGACTATTCATGGCTAAATTATAGACCAAACTGAAGATGTTTGACAGTGAAAAAAAAAAACGAAACATGCGTCAGCTGTTTAAACCAGTGTTGCCAAAAATATAATAGCTAAAAAATCACCCTTTACATGGGAGATCTGGGAATTAATGATGAGATGGTTCAGTCATATTGTAAGAATATCACCTGAACGACTCCCGCGACAAATACTAGATGTACGATGCGAAGGTGCAAGATCTAGAGATAGAAAGCGTTTGACATGAGAAGAATCTCTGGCAAACGCGAGAACGATAGCTTCGGAAAGAAATCGATGGAAAATCCTTTGCAAAAATCCAAATTCAAAAAAATTAAACTGGAAATTGTTAAATGTGTATATATTTTCTTAATGGCAACACTCCAAGCTATCAAGAAAATGTATTGGAAAAAACCTAGGTGGCAACACCTGAGATTCATTTAAAATTTGCCGTTGAAAAAAGTGGGATGAATTCGGATTTAAAGCAAATATACAAAATACTAACAATTAAGGAGTAAAAAGAAAAGAATATAGTAACTTTATTATTGAAATTGAAGGCCGGCGTAAGTAAAGAGTGATTTTTTTGAGGTTAGGATTTTCATGCATTAGTATTTGACAGATCACGTGGGATTTCAGACATGGTGTCAAAGAGAAAGATGCTCAGTATGCTTTGACATTTCATCATGAATCGTCTTACAAACGAACAACGCTTGCAAATTATTGAATTTTATTATCAAAATGCGTGCTCTGTTAAGAAAGTTCATTGCGCGCTTCCATTTTATGGTCAGTTTAATCGACCCACTGAAGCGGCTATTCGGGCTATTGTGACTAAATTTCGCACCAAATTTACATTGTTGGACATTAAACCACCAACACGCTTACGTAGAGTGCGAACTGAAGAAAATATCGCAGCTGTATCGGCCAGTGTTAATGATGACCACCAATTTTCGATTCGTCGCCGTTCGCACCAATTGGGTCTCTGTTACTCAAAAACGTGGAAATGCCAAAATTGGACTAAGCGGATGGACCACCTAAGACGCAGCCGCGGTCAACATTTAAATGAAATTATCTTCAAAAAGTAAATGTCATGGACCAATCTAACGTTTCAAATAAAGAACCGATGAGATTTTGCAAATTTTATGCGTTTTTTAAAAAAAAAAAGTTATCAAGCTCTTAAAAAATCACCCTTTAGTTGAAAAGTTATATTTAAAATTTTGTGATTCGTAGTGAGTATAACCTATAAATGCCGTGGACCAAAAGTTGTATGTAGGACTCAACTTGACTCAAAGTGCAAATGTGGAAGTGTTCGTCTGAGTGTGTAGTTTATGGTGGAATTAATATCTCGTCAGCATTTTTCGCCAAACTCATACACTTGCAACTTTATTTTAGCACAGTTTTCGATTAGCCACAGTACACATATTTGATCATATCTCTGAATCAGATTTTTGTATGAGACCCATCACCATCTCATTTTAAAGGTATTGCAAGTACCTTTAAAATGGTATATAACGTCACTTTTCTGTACACATGTAGACATTTTATATTATTTCCTGAAATGATTATTTAAATTGCAGTGCCAAGTAGGATACAAATATTATGCTGTATTTTGTTTTTGTAATAATGCTCAGAAAAACATTGTTCGTCAAAGCGTAATAAGTTTCATTCTTTCATAAAATTTAGTTTTTGACCACCCTGTACTAATACAGGGTGATAATTATGTTGGTTACATATTGAGTTTATGTGGGAGGTGATAGTGGGCGTGGTCCGATCGGCCCAATTTTATTTTTTAAGATTGTTATGTCTAGCAAATGTGCATAATTATAAGATTGTATCTTTATTTTTCGACTTTATGCCATAAAAATGGATTTGGGACCAGTGTGCACTGTAAGGTAGACGGGGAATGGATTAAGTAAGTAAATATGACCAAAGCTTGTATTTTTGCTACAATTTTGTTTTAGCGAAAACTTTAATAGTAGTGTCTCAGTACTAAATGTGTAATTTAACCAAACAAAATAATGTGCAAAATATTGTTAAATTGAACAAGTAAGGAAAGGCTAAAGTCGGACGGCCGACTATATGATACACTCCGCTTTCTATCGGAATACAATTCAATGCAGTAAAAAAGTGAAAACGGGAAACATTTTTGTTAATATGACCTGGTCTAATTTGTCAAATCGAGAATAATATTTGTTTCGGGGCTATATCCAAACATGGAATGAAGTGACTAACTTTCACAATAAGTTCTTCCAGTTGAAGTATAACGTGTTATGCTCAATTTTAAGAAATTCTTTGAAAATACGCGGTTTCTGGGGGAACGAAATTTGTATGAGAGCTATATGTAAATCTAAACCGATGTGACCCATTGTTAAAATATGTGGTTTCTAGAGCAGAAAAAGTCAAATCGGTAGCGAAATTTGTATGGGAGCTATATAAAAATCTGAACCGATCTGACTTATTTTCACCATAGGTGTTCCTAGTTTAAATATAAGATGTTTTGCCAACTCTCGTGGAGTGTATAAAAATGGCTAAACATTAAAAAGTGTTTGCTGGGCAAAAGCAGACATATTTCTTAAGTTTTCTTAAATTAGCTACATATCGATCGAAAGCTCTAGGTTCCTTCTTTGCAAATACGATGTGTAAGTCACAGGCTTATAAGTGTGCAAAGGTACGAAAAACTGTTTTTTACCCTCAAGATTTAGGTGTGGTTTGGCAAAATTCAAATACAGATTCATGTTCTACTCGAAACAACCTACAAGAAAACTAATACCACTTCCTAGTGTTTTCTACATAATTTTTTGTAGCACAGTGTTATTAAATAATGTTCGGCAACATATTGCGTGAAGCCATCGTTATGAGCTTAACGATTCTGCAAATACCACTGTAATGTAATTTGCATTTGTAATATTGCATTTTTGTGCTTTAATATTATAATAATATGTAATAATATGCAATTCAAAATAATATCTTTCTTTGAATCAGACTGTATATGCATTACACTATATCAATGAAACACATGTACTGTTTTATTTCATAAGTTTTAATATTTGTAAAAAATATTAATCCTCTGAAATATTCTAAAATGTTGCCACAGCTTCTGCAAACATTTGTCAAAAAATTAATATGAAAATATTAATGAAAGCTATCATTTGTCATTTAAGCACTACATCATCCGCAATTTCATTTTAATCCGCAGCTGTAGTGTTCCACCAATAAGTCACATCCTCTTCTGTTATAAAACAAATGCCACCACATAGTCATGCCTTCATCCTTGCATAATATACATACATACATACATGTATACATAATCCTTCATTTCTAATAAATTGATGACAGATGTTGGAATGGTCAGAACGCATAATGCACTCTGCTGATAGCACAAAAATGGTGGACTGCTTAGCAAAGAGGTGCCCGACATCCGCTCCCTCATTCCAGCAAAACTACTAAATTCCTTTAAAGGATTTATGCTTTTTAAAGGATTTACCAACATGAACGCAGACGAACGAGGAATCAAAAGGGAAGGTGGAAAAACAAAAAACAATGAACGACTGCTATCAGGACTTGTTAGAGGTGTTACAACGAGCACTTCATTGTGGACTAACAATTGCAATTTGTTATAGACGACAGACAGACAGACGAAAACAAACACCAACTGCCAGCGCCTCCAACTTGGTTGGCTGGTTGGTCGCTTCGTGGGTTTTCCATTTCCAGGAAGATGCCGAGAAAAGTGTCAGTTCTCTCTATTATACATCTACTGTTAGCAAACAATTCGAGGTGCTACAAAAACGAAAAAATACCCGGAGAAGAGAATAAGCAGAACAAAAAACTTGTGCATTATGTTTGCGAAGCAAGGCAAAAAAAAATAGAAAATGCCTGACAGAAAACATACACATACATATGTGAAAAATAAAACAAAATGATCATGATGAAGGTGTGCAGTATATAATAGAACTCACATTAACTATATACCTATAAGTGTATGCCATCTACATATATACATATATTTATATATGTACATATCTATCGTAATAAATCTACCGAAGGCAGCGCACAGTGTTACAAAAATGAGGAATTCTATGATATATTAAACTAAAGGGTGTCTCAAAATTCTCGCAATATTTGGATGTTTATTGAAATGTAGTTTTGCCTCAAACTCTTATAAATTCAGCAGACTGCCTTAGCAGACAACTTCACTGTGACTGAGAATACAGGTACTCCATCCAGGAAATTCGACTTGCCATCCTTCTGAACAACTCACACAACAGTAGGATGAGAATTTTGCACAATGAGCTCAAATTATTAACTTACAATTGACGCAGCAAATGCTGGCAAACGAATAGTTTTTAGTGTTATTATGGTCGACAATCGAATTCCAGCTTTTTCGATCAAGTTTTTTTGTTACGAAGGAAACTCACACTATTCGCATTTGTTTTGAAATATTTGCTGGATGGATTACGGTCGTGTCGATTGTGAATCGTATTTCCCCTCATTGATGCACTCTGTGATAAACAATGTTTTTCGTTTTGTTGTCAGGTGCGAAAACGATCAAAGCGGATAGTTGTCCGACACGGGAATATGCGACATACAGTTGACCGTGTGAAAAACATTCATTCTCCAGATTGAGGTTTGTGGCCTCCTTGTGATTGGCCTTCTGATTTATTGATTGTCATGGGGAATGCGAAACGAATTCTGCGAAAATTGAACATCGTATAGCGCTAAAGCAAAATTTCTTCAAATCAAGTTCAAACTTTTCCTTGGAATTAGTACATGCTTTGAACTTGATTCTAGTTCAATTTTCCTCAAACCAAGTAATTATTTACTCAAACTGAGGAAAATTCCAGCAAGTTTTTCCTCAAACCAAGTACATTTTTACTAAATCTAAGTAAATTTTTTCTAAATCCAAATTTTGCTGAAATTTTCCTAAAAGTAAATAATTTTTTACTAAAATCAAGTAAATATTTACTTAAACTCAGGTCAATTTTGCTGATTTTTTCCTTAAAACAAGTAATTTTTTAATTTACTGAGAAACTTGATACAAGGAAAAAAAGTGAACTTAAATAAGTTTAATTTAAGTAAAAAATCAAACAAATGGTTTTGCAAAAGTGATACAAAAAATGACAACATGAAATATTTCTCAAAGTTTCATGATACCTCTGCCATAAAGAGCTGAGCTCTTACTCCATTATTGCTGTGAAGGCAAGAGAGGTGCCTTCGCAGTGGTTGTTTACAATAATTCTTAAAGTATTTAAGAAATAAGTCGCTGCAAACGAACGAGAATTGCTTCTTAGATTAATATTCAAGAATTTTTTAAACAATTTCAAATGTTTTTTATAAGTTCATTAATAATTAAATGTATGAAGAACACGGCATACATTTTAGTAAACAGTTTAACTTAACTTAAAAAATACAATTTTAATTTAAAATTTCCAAAATGGAATTTTTTCCATACAAAAAATTTCAGATTTTTTTCTCACTTAAAACCTTGGAAATATTCTTCCACATAAGTATGGATTTAGATCCAAAGAAATGTTTTTAAGTAAATCCATTAACTTATTTATAGTAAATGAACTTTGAAAGAATGAAACTTTACTCATACTTAGTTAATTTTCCAACTTTTTAGGAAATTTTTACTGAACTGGAGTAAAATTGTTGAACTAAATTGTAGTATGAATTTTACTGCAGTGTAGTCTTACAAAAAATAAAGCAGGGGAAAATTCTGTTAATTATTTTAGCGAATTTTCAATTTTTCTCGTTTCGTCTAGTCAGTCTATGGCGTAATGATAAATGACGTTAATTTGATTATGTGTGATTACGTGTGCGTTTGGAAACCATTCATATTTTATTGTCAGGATCTTCGAGAAATATTTTGATACATTTGTTCGACAGACATCATCGGCAAAATTGCATTTCAGTAATCCATCTATCAGTACACTCAAAGGAATATGTCAGTAAAAGAAAACAGAAAGTCTACTGAAAGAGCAGATTTTCTGCTGTTGAAAAAGAGATAGCAGATTTGTATCTGCTGAGATGGTAAACAGCTGTTTTTAGCAATATAGAAAAAACTTTAAGCATATGGACGAACAGTATGACCACTTAGATATACATTAGACCGTTTATAGCACATGAGGCGAAAAATTAATGTTGCTGCGATCCTTAATTTCAGGGCCGAGAAAGTTTCCTCTTAGCCTACAAACATCACATAAAAAAATTGGCACCGATAGGTTAACTATTATGGTCCCCGATAGTTCATTGAAAAATTAAAACACACTTTATGTGGGGAAATATGGGGTTTTTTATAAAAAGTCTTATATTTAAGCAACTAAAATTAAATTTATGTTTATTATTGCATTTAAAATAATATTCAAATATATTTTCTGTTCTAATAAGCCGCCAATGCTCTAAATCGGTTGGAAAACAATCAAGTTACAAGAATTTAAAGATTATATTAGATTCGACTTGTTGTGTGAAGGATATTTTCGACGATATGCTTCAATGCACTGTAAAATAAATTGATTCTGTTCTTCGTCTTTCGTAAGAATCCTGTTGTAATCATTCATAAATTTTACACCGCGTTCAGCAGTGTCGTTTACAACAAAGAATTCACGGCAAACGTCGAGAGCATCGATATAATCTTCATTCGTTTCCCAAATGGATGGATCATGCTTCAAAAATTCTGTAGTCAATCCAAACGCATCAAAGACATTTTTGGTTTTGTATGATACAAAATCGCTCAAATTATTGCGCTGCAATAATTTTGGATCGGAGATTTTGCGATCATTCTGCAATTTCACGATTGGTTCTGGTGATTGAAGGTGCCTAACCATGTTTCGTTTCTCTTCAAGTGAGACATCCGAATCGAAAAACGCTAAAGCCACTGTTTCCGGTGCCAAGTACCACAAATGATTTTTCCATTTATGCAAAACAGCTTCAGACACAGCTGGGTCGATTTTTGCGTATGCAATGGAGTCTTTCAGGAAATTTATATCTTGATTTGGCGCTAGTATGGCCTTTGTGCATGTAAACCACGCTTTGACATACAGTCGCACGAGGAAAACACATATATCGCGTAGTCCATTAGATTCTCGTTTTGACAGAGTGAACTGTTCCCGAAAGAGGTATATTTTTAAGATATAAATGGCTTTTCCCATAAACCTTGCATGGGATGTTGGACCAGGTATTCTAAAACTTCCGCCTACTTCACCAAGGAACATTATTGTTAATTGTAACAGTTCTTTGTAATCCGAGCGAATTTGTGTTTGATGTAGCTGTTGATTGCAGAAAATCGTCGGCAGTCGGCATTACTAATTTTGGAACGTACAATTGGGTCTTCGAGTCCACTTTTAAATGATTTATGATCGAGATTCTCCCATTCGGCAGCAAAACGATTAAACACAGGCACATCAGGTCCACTAGTCACAGAAAGTTTAACTTCAAAGACGTGTTTCAATACGATTTCCAACATGTGATGACGACATGCGAACTTGATTAACTTTCGATCGAGTTTGTTCTGCCACAAAGTGCATGCGCCAATGTTTTGGCCTGTGTTTGATGTTGTGGTATCAAACCCATGGCGGAAACTTTATTTACAATATCCCATTTGATAAGTGCTTCATGAACGACTTTAGCCATATTTTCTCCTGTGCCAGCAGGGACTTTGGGAGCGCCCAAAAATTTAGATGTGCCTTCATAACTTGCGAGAATTGCGATTCGATCAACTTTGCTTCTGCCTAATAGGTCCGGCAATAGTTTTCCATCCCAGTGAATAACCAGTGACTGTACACTATTGATCTACAAAGCAAATAGAAATTGTTGAACATTTGTACAACTACGGATTAAATATAAGTAAGAACTAAATTACCTTTGCAATGAATTCTGTTTGAGCCTTCTCCGTTTCTAGCTTACGATTTTCTTTTCGTAGCTTATAGATGGTAGATCGATTGATTACAAGCTCACCAACAGAGGTCAAAGGCGTTACAGGATTCTTAATGACAGTTATTACATCATCTGCGCATGCTATCAAAATATGTACGGCATCCGAACAGCTAACTTTGGCCTTATCAAGCACTACCGTAAGACGTGACGAGCTCCAATGATGTCGTACTCTTGAATGTTTGGTGTGATCACCATAATCATCATCATCTTCGGTATTCAATTCGCATGCCGCACCCGTATCCATAATTTCATCATCGAATTCATCTTCGTCTTCGCTTTCAATGTAACCTGTTTCGAGTACTGAAAAATATCACTTGATGATTCATGTTTTTAGGAATTCAACCAGTTCAATAAATTCACTTACAAGATTGATTGTTTAGTTCTAAACATTTTCTCTTCCGTGGTTCTTCTTTTTCCTTTCGCTGTTGCGATCGCTGTTCCCGTCCGTATAACTTCATGTCAACGCCTGCCATAAACCCTGGTCTTCCTTTCTGTCTTTGCATCAACAAAAACTTATTGTCTTCTTCTATACTTATTTCATTCAAGGCGTTTGCACAAGCGATATCGAACAGATCGTCCAATGTTTCCTTGAAATTGTTTACGTTTAATTTTGATCTATCCGATCTCTTATTTGCACTTTCCTTGTGAACATTTTTCCAGACGTCATACAACTTCAGCAATTTAGCTTGACATTTATATTTATCACGCGTTGGTATCCGAGCCTGTTGCCAAAAAATTATAGCTGCATCCACAGCTAGCTGTGCACTTTGTTTTGAACAATTATGCCTGCCAAAATGTACAAATCGCATATTGTAAAAAAATTTGTAGTATTTATCTGTTTGACGGCAGTTTGGCTCCATGGGATACATGCCCAATTGATTTCACAAAGCGCAATTGATCACTGGATCGAGTAGCCAACCTGAAGGTGGTCGGTCGCAACTCCGAAGCTGATGTTGATGGTAAATCTGACATCGAAACAACAGTTTATATTTAATTACACAGGCATAAATAATGTCCTACATATAGGATGGGATGAATATGACTAGACTTTCATGCTTACATTCACCAAAAAAAAAACACACACAAACACTATCACGATCTTTCTATGCGGAGGTCTGATAACTCAGCATGCATGATCGTGTTAGCTATAACATTGCACTGATATAAAATTCAAAAGAAACCCGTTGTAAGTTATTTGTTTTTCTATCGATTTCGAACATTTATGGCTTGTTAGGAAGGAAATTGTATTTTAAAACTATTTAAACATGAATATGAAATCGTTTTTAATTGCTTAAATATACGACTTTTGATAAAAAACCCAATATGTCCCCACAAAAAGTATAATTTAATTTTTCAATGAACTATCGGGGACCATAATCGTTATCCAATCGGCGCCAAATTTTTTGTTTGATGCTATGAGGCCAAATGGAAACTTTTTCGGCCCGGAAATCAGGACAAAAAAAATAATAAACGGTCTAATATACATGTTAAAAACACTTTTTTTGAATAGAAGTTATTATAAAGCAATAAAGTAAAAATGATACGCACATAAACTCGCTTATCTATTTTTATATTTTAATTAACAACAGCCAATTTTAGCAGACTACAAACTCCTTAGCAGTGTGATAGCCAAATCAGAAAATTAAAAAATGGCTTTTCTTTTCAAAATTTATATGACAGATGACATCCAAATCTGAAAATAGTTTGGCATCAAAAACTCATTTTCGAGAAAATGGTTCATAGCCACTTTTGAATATAAGCCTTCGATATATATTTTGAAGAAATATTACACAAAAAAACGATGAAATTCCTCGGCGCTTAACCCTTCAGGCCCGAATTTTTCTATGATAAATGCAGACAATTGGATATGTTTTTTGGCAAAGTATGGTTCTAAATAGGATGTCTAATGAGTTTTGGGGTTTTTAATTTATATAGGACATGAGTAACAGGATGTTTACTCAAAATCTTTATACACATACTTCGATTAAATAAATATTTGGAAATGTTTCTTCATTTTATAACAGTTTTTTTGTACTCGATGAAATGCAAGAAGAAACACCTAGAAACGATTTTTTGAGTTTCTTTTGTGGGAAAAATAGTTTGTTTCCGGTAAACATGTCATCACTTGCTGCAAATGAACAAAGAGAAATATGTTTACATATATCAAACAGTTTTCTTTGTTTGTCGAAATGGGTTTGTATTATGATTGCAAACTCTCAAAACATTAGAAGTAACAGAAACCGCTGTTGTTGCATCTGTTATGAAAATAGGACACATCGGTTCAGATTTAGATACAACCCCATATAAATGTCGTATCGCTAATGTTACATCTTAGCGCTCTGCAAACATCAAGCTTTTATTAAGAGTGTTTTAGATTTCATTATGATATCATAGTGATTCTTATCTACACTATTTTAAATTACTAAAATATTTTGTTATTAAATTTTTATTGTAGTACACAATTATAAGTTCATAAGATATTGCTTTAGTCGAATAACAAGAAGTGGTATCGGTTAATTAAAATGAAACTTTTCCGAACAATTTGGTGTCCATTAGCGAAATTAGCATTGCTCCCAAAACCCCCCCTTGCGCACGGCCCTGGTCGTATGGTCGATGATCTGGCGATAGCATTCCTAACCTGACTAACAAACTGCCGCACATGAGGTAACACATGTCTTCTATCAAAACCAATGTTTGGTTGCACATCTCTTCATTCATCTGAATATGGGGATTCTCTGATGGACACGAACTCGATGCAAAATGTCTTCTGACATATTATCCTTGCACTTGTCCTACAATTCACGTGGATTCGATGGAAAACATGTGGCAATAATGATCGCAAATAATGTGCGTATTGTACTTGGAGATGCAGAAAAAGTTGCTTCAGCTATTGTCGTGTTCTAATGCGTGTCGTTTTAAAGCAAAATGAGCTCCTGACATGCAGTACGAAATGTTGGCAACACTACAACAATAGTAGCAAGTATATATATGTATAAATACGGCCAAGAGCTTCATTAGAACACACATCCGGATGACCAGGAACTACATCGCCTTGCTTTCGACACTGAAATTTCTTCGATGATGATTTCTTCTTCCAAGTGTAATAACGCGGCATCTCTGAGTAAAGTAACGTACGTGCCAAGGGATCACTTTGACAAATCGAGAAGAAACTGGTCAATGTTGTCGCTGATAGGTTTGGGCAGTGAAATAAACTCATTGACCGTTCTTCAGATGCATTGTCAAATGTGTAACAGTCGGAAAGCGTTCGTGAATGGAAATGAAAATATATGCCAAATCGCCTCATTGTAGCTTACGTATCGACCAACTTGATAACGTGTGATTTCATCATTGCGGTCAGGAGCTAGAAGACCAAAAGCCGCCAAGCCGACAGTGTTTTTCGTGACATATTTGCAGATGTACTTGATTGATTCATTGCATTGTAATATTCCACGTTACAATGCGCCGTCAATGTTTTGCAAAGAAGTGGCGAATACAGAACAGCCCAAGAGTTATCGACCAAGAAATCATTTCCTTTCACTTCGAGTGTGATTGTTCTACCACCGTGATTATCACCATGATTTTCGAGATTGTTATCAATTTAATGTGGAAAATTGTAGAAGCATGGATTTTTTAGAAACTATTACAATTTCAGTAGAAAATCATAAAGTAAATGGAAAACCCCTAAAGTTATCAACAGTTTACAGATCACAGAAATGTGACGTTGTACGGTTTTCAACTGACAATCACAGAATCTAACTGAACTATTATCTGGCTTCAACTACAGGAATTGTCATGTTTTAGGCACGCGTCCAGAATCTCGTTATCAATACAAGTTAACGGAAAAGATTTATACGGAAAAGTTGTAATTATGTCAAAGCTAGGGATAATCTAAATAATTATATAAAATCATTCCAAGAAACGGCTGATGTTTCAGAAGACGTCTCACAATTGATTCAGCACTTTGCTAATGCTTCAGATAATGCAACCGTGAAAAAAGTAGAGAAAAGAATGGTAAGGCATGATGTGACACCATGGGTAAATGGAAATTTACAATCACTTATTCTGTACAAGAATAAACTTCTGATGTTACGAAGAAAACGAAGATGTAAAGATTTGAATGAAAGGTTGAAAAGAATAAGTAATATAATACGGAAAGCATATAGAGAGTCAATGAATGTTTTTTGTAGCTATAATTTGGAAAGGTTTCAATCGAATCCAAAGAAGTGCTGGAATTTTTTAAATGAGAGTCTTGGAAGGAATGCGAATTGCCGAATAATGGTGAAAGATTCTAACTGTAGATTTGTGGATGATAATCAGGTTAAGTGCAATTTATTCAACCAATATTTTCTGGAAATTCCTAAGACTTTAAAGCATCAAATTGATTGCCTCCCAGGTGATTCTATCAATGCATTCAGAACACTGACTCCTTGTGGAACTACATTTCAGTTTTCACATACTACTGTTTTTGAAATAGATCAAATTATTTCGGAACTAGATTTAGCGAAAGGTTGTGCATGTGATGGCATAACTCCGAGAATGTTGTTTGAGTGTAAGGATATATTATCTATACATCTAACTAGAACATTTAACAATATCATAGATACTTCCTTATATCCGGATAAATTGATAATTGCAATGCTTGTGCCAATACCAAAAGAAAAAAATGCAACAGAATTGGGTAAATTGCCGTACTATCTATAATTGACAAAATCTTCGAAATAATTTTACATATACAGTTATCATCCTACTTTGAAAGTCACGATTTGTTAAGTAATTTCCAGTAAAAAAGGGTGTGGAACAGAAGAAGAAGTTGTGAATGTAATTAACAATATTTGTCAAGGTTTGGATTGTGGTTCTAATGGTGTTGCTGGTATTTTTTATGATCTTTCTAAAGCCTTTGATTTAGTAGACCACAAAATCCTCATTCAGAGTTTAAATTTGTATGGTATTGGTGAAACCGCATTAAGATTGATAGAAAATTATCTGACAAATCGTAGTCAATATGTTGAAATAGAGGGCTATACAAGTTGTATTGCTAAGGTTGAATACGGAGAGCCTCAGGGTAGTGTTTTAGGGTCATTGCTCTTCACTCTATACCTCAATGATATCCAGAATCTTGACTTGTCTGGGGAACTATATATGTAATCGAATGATATATGTCTGTTCTATCCATTTACAAGTGAGGTGGTTTTGAAGGCGTATATGTAAAGAGACGCCGCTATAATATGTGAATTTGTAAGACTGAATAAGCTTGTTTTGAATGCCGATAAATCCAAATTGTTGAGATTTCGACCATATTTGTTAAACAATAGACATTTTAGTATTTTTGTGGATGGTAGGGAGATTTATGAGAGTGAATCAATAAAATACCTAGGAATTCATCTTCAAAATAATTTATCTTGGAGTCTTCACATTCAAAACCTGAAGAAAAAAGTAGCTTCTGCTTTTAAATTTAAAAATAAATTTAATGTAAGAACAAAACTAATGTTATACCAGTCTTTGATACATAGTCATTTAAACTACTTGCCTATTATTTATACTAGTAGAAAAAGTAAGTAAGCTAAAATCCTTACAAAGAACCCAGAATAAAGCAATAAAAACTGTTTTTACCTTACCATTGCAGTTTCCCACATTATCGTTGTATAGGAATGTTTCACTAACAATATTGTCCATTTACGGACTTTTTAAGTTGCAATTACTTCTGTATGTTTTCAAATCAGTTAAAAATATAGGTCACCATACCATTACTTTTGTAAGGAATCAGACTAGTTTTAACACTAGGAACAATTCGAACCGCCAGATGTCGATTAGAAGTAACAAAACAAGGCGTTGATATAAAAAAATACAATCATAATTTCGGTTTTAAGAGGAAAGTAAAAGAGTATTTGATTCATGAATTAGAAATACTTCTCACGTAATATATGATAGAATACGATGTACTTTTTATTTGTTTCTCTATTTCTCACTTCATTGAATTGCATGTTAAACTAATTTGCCAGCTCGCCTCTATAATGTCCAAGTGACGATGAGGCAACTTTAATGTTCTTGTATATATAATATCCTAAATAAATTATAAAAAAAAATTACCGATTTTCGCCAACAATCACAACTGCAACTTTATTTATTGTAGGAGCGTTGCATTGGCGTTCGTGTGTCCCAGCAGGTCGTTTATCAGCTCCGATCAAGAGTATATAGTCATCACTTGGCATGCTATTCAACGCAGTTTTGAATAACCGAACCAATGCATGATGTTCATAAAGTAGCAGCTGCGGATCTCGAAGAATTCATCTTTTCATTGCCGTATTGATTGTTTAGCGCTGATCAAGTTGATTTTCCGAATTGCCCATGAGGTAGATTTGGAGGAATTTATGTTGGGCGTCTTCAAGCGGTAGCTATGATCCAATCCCATGGTGAATTTGACCTAGGATCTATGTATTTAATGATTTTTGTGCATGGACATGAAATGATGAGTTGCTTTATTACTTCGAATGTCGGATTAAATCCGCGTTCGTCAATAATATATGCTCCAAATGTAGTCATTTGAAAGCATCCGATATATTTCTGAATGATCGATAGAAAATGAAGTGATTTTTGTCTTTCACCATGAAGCAAATAATGCAATGGCTCTGGTGCTAAAGTCAGTGGTGGTAATTTAACCATGCCACTGAGAAGAAAAGTACAGGCGATTCTCCAGGAAATGCAAACATAAACGTCATCTATCATGAAGATGGCGTAGTAAAATCACTCCATATAAAACGGGGATATTTCGGGAATTTTCTTGGATATTCTTCTTGTTTGGCCGGAGACCAATCCGAATTGGTGCGAATCATCGAAATCTGCCCAGGCGTTCTTGAGTTATAAGCGTAGTAACTAACGCCACTCTTTTATATTTATAGTGAATACAGTTTAAAAATAATTTGGATCGTTATAGCTTGTCTGTTTCAAAAGCAATCTGTGAACAGTGCTGTAATGGTGGGGTAGTACTCCAGATTTTGGGATACATGTACTAAATTGTACCTTCGGTAGATTGAATAAATTTAGTTAAACTCTCAATATTATGCAATTTCTTAGTTTCAGGACATACGGTAGATTCTCTGCTTCTATTTTGAAAAAATATATATCCTCCTATTTCTGATGTATCAACTGTTCTTAGTGACCAACACTGTGGCATGTGATTTGTACTAAATGCATACCACACTCTCTCTCTCTTGCCACCATGCCTCCTCCACACCTCTGTCACATATGATCAGAAGCATGCTTATTCTCTGTATGTGTATGTGCAGAGGAGTTTGAGTAGAAAAGGCCTTAGGTCGTTTTTACACTGCACTGTAAATGTACACGACGGCGACGACGAGTAGGTACAGGAAACGGAAGTGGAAAGTTTCAAAAGAGTTGTTGGGGAGTTTAATCCCAAACTAAGTAAGTTTTGAGTGCTGCAAATAACACAGAGCTCTCACTCAACGGCACCTACACCTGCACATACACACTCACATGCACTTCCACTTGCACGTCTACTTACAATTACATTTCATTGCTCCATTTTGTAAGTCTTTATCCTTGCGACTGGAGTCATCACAACACTGAACACCGGCTCCTTTCAACAGCTCTCGACGATACCGTGTAACGGTCATTATACTTTTGTGCGTTTGTGAATAAAACGGATTAACATTTCAACACACTCCGACTCCGTCTCCGTCTGTATGCAGGCGGCTGCGATGTTGGTGGAGGTGTGTGGAACACTTTCCGCCTTAGGCACAACCCTACGAGGGAGTTGTGATAAATTTCGTCAACTTGATTTGCATACTGCGGAATAAGCTTTTTGAGGAACTACAAAATATCAGAATACAAAATTTCTGGAAAAAGATTTCGGTCCATACAAATGGAAAAATAATTTCCAATTTTTTGCGTTGCATTTTGGCCCAAAATTTTTTTTCGAATTAATAGAGCCTTTAAATATAAATTTTAATTCTTGTCTTAGAGTAGCTTATTGGTCGAATTATTGGACGTTTATAGCATTTTTTACGTTTTCATATTTGGTGTTAGTATTTAATCTATATATATAAAATCGTTGCATTACTGACTGACTTATCATTTAAGCTAGGGTTATGAAATTTTCAGGGAAGTTCCCAAATATGACGTAGGCGTCGACTAAGAAAGAAAGGTTTTTACGAAATTCGTACTTTTAGGGGATAAGGGATAAACATCGAACATTCGTCCTGACTAAACGGCAGTAATTAAACATGAAATTCGGTGAGTTCCTTGCAATGACCATGCAGACGAGCTACAATAGGGAGTTTTCGAAATTTGTACTTTTAAGGGAAGAGCGGGACAAAAAGAGATAAAAATAGTACCAACCAAAGTATCGCAGCTAGAATCGTGATATTTGATATGTAAATTCCTCTGACCATGTAGAAACGAAGTAAAATTGGATTTTTTGAAATTTGTACTTTTAAGGGACGAGTGGGACAAAAAGGGATAAAAATAGTACCAACTAAAGTATTACAGCAAGATTCGTGATATTTGATATGTAAATTCCTCTGACCATATAGAAACGAAGTAAAATTGGGTTTTTCGAAATTTGTACTTTTAAGGGGGCGAGCGGGACAAAAAGGGATAGAAATGTTATCAACTAATGTATTACAGCTAGAATTGTGAAATTTGATATGTAAATAACTCTGACCATATGGAAACGAAGTAAAATTGGATTTTTCGAAATTTGTATTATTAGGAGGGGGCGAGCGGGACAAAAAGTGTTCAAATTTAAGAATTGCAGCTATAGTCGGGAAATTTGGAGTGTAAACTGTGTGTAAAGCGCAATCTAAATGGATTTTTTTCGAAATTTTCTTATAGGGGGTGAGCAACATGGGATAAAAGTAGTACAAACTAAAGTATTGGAGCTATAGTCGTGAAATGTGATTTTTCAAAATGTGTACTTTTTGGGAAAGATGTGCAAAAATTTATAAACTGGCTGGCTGAATCTAGAAACATGAGATCGAGGATACAAATGGTTGTAATATTTTGTTCAAAACCTGGTAGAAAATTATAAAAATTATACATACAAAGTAGTTCAGCTAAAATAGTGCATATCGACAAGCACATTCCTTCGACTGTGTGTGAGTGCTAGCTAATAGGTGGTTTCCAAATTACTATTTTAGATTTATCTATATCCACCAAAAGAAATTTAAATAAATACTATCCAAAACAGAGACGGATAAAATTAACAAATCTTTTTCGCGTGCGAAGCAGCGGGTACTGCTAGTAAAAATAAATAGCTGCAGTCAATACCTTTCGAACGATACCTATATTATGAATATCGGAAGGAAATTGTCGCAACGCCCATTTTAGTTTGAACATTTTGGCTCTGAAAAGCCATCTCCTGTTTTAAATTATTTCACAAATATGGAGTCAGTGACGTCATTTATCGTCCGATATTCATCATTTAGGCATCATTCGACAGGTATTGATTCCTTCCATTAATTTTGCATAACACCTTTTATAAAATGTTCCCAAGAAATATGAGTTTGTAGCTGTCCCACAAAAAATCAATCTAAACGTCCAATAATACGACCAATGAGTTATTCTAACAATTTTCATTTAAAGTGCTTCCAAGGGTCTATTAATTCAGAAAAAAATTTGGACAAAAATCCAACATAAAAAAATTACACGGGAAAACATGATTTTTAGCGGTGTTTTCAGGAGCGTTTAGCTCACAGATGGCTTGACCCAGTAACGAAATGTTTTGCAGATCATCATTAAACAATCCAATCTTCATTTCTGAGGGGTGACCACTGCAATTTATTTTCGTGACCCATCCCAATGTACATGAATATTCGATTTTCAAAGGAACAACAACAACTTTTTCAAAAGAACATGAAATGTCGTGTTTCTTCACAAGTGCAGTCTTTCAGTGTTTGTGCATTAATGTGGAAAAACAACCATGGGCCTCGCATGGTCAATGCCATTTGAAAACGTTCGAATAGACGTATTGCCCAAAAATTCCCATACCACCCCTCGTTAAACTTAAATGCGTTCATGTGCATACAGACTTGTGCATGTTCATATAATATACGACTAGAATTTTTTATTATCTTTTGTTGTTTCATCTCTATTTGCCCATTTTATCGCTAATGCTCCAGAGGAGTAGGTAGGGAGTCGCACGAAGTGAGTGTTCGTGTGTGAGTTTGCAAATATTTGCATAAGTCATTGTTTCGGAAAATGAATACCGAAAGACAGACAAGGCAGCATCGCCATCATCATCATGGCCCTGCCGTATCCGAAACAGGCTCTGTGCTATACAGGGTGACGGATCCAAGGCAGCAATTCCTTTTAGCAGAACCCGCTGTCCCTCCCTCTAGACATAACTACACCTATAGCTACGTACTCCACCAGCAGCTGTGAATGTTGCCGCATAATAGGCCCATAATGAGTCTGCCTGATATCTGCTGCAGATAGTCTCTGTGTGAGAGTTTGTGTGTGTGTGTCTGTAAGTTTAGGAGCCGGAAACTGTGTCTCACTATGGTTGCCTGTGTGTTTGTTAGAGAATGAGTTGAGGAGACTGACTGTTCATGTCGTGTACAGAACGAACATTTGCATTGTTTTAATGTGTTAGTTGTGCTTTTGTTTCCGCCATGAAAAATCTGCATAATTTGTTAAAAATTACTGTTGGCCCAAATAAAAGGATTACAAAAACGAGCTACGAAAGGATATAGTACTTAGTTAGACTCTCTCATCTCTTTGGAAACGGCATGAAAAACGAGCAGAAACACAAAACTACAAATGGGAAGAGGGAAAAGGGAAGAACGAAAACAAAGGGACAACGAATAAGAATAGTAGCACGATAGTTGGGGGGTAAACTTCAGTTGAACAATGGCCGTTGTCAGAATTTCTCAAATCAGCACCAAGAATTTTTGGTTTCTTCTTAGCGATTGCAAACATGTTAAATTTATAATAATATTTTTTTAACATAGAATTTTGCTTTCCTCGAGAATTAATCGTACTAACAGCATAATATTTGCTTTATTTATTTTCTGGTTTATGTTTGACATTTGCAAAATGGGATGCTATACGCTCGAACAAAAATTGGAAATATTAAAAATTTACTTCCAAGTTTACTTTACTTTAACGCAAACTGAAAGAAATTTACGTTATAAATTTTGGAGAAGAGATCGGCCTTCAGTTCAGTTTGTGCGTCAATTTGTGAAGCGAGCTCATGAAAATGGATCGTTACGATCGGACAAACCAATAAACCAGTGCGTTCAATCGAAAACAATGCTGCTGAGAATGTCCAAGAACAACCATCAACATCAACTAGTCATCGTTCTCAGAAACTGAATATTTTTCGCACTTCTTTGAGAAAAAAAAATAAAAAATTTAAATGGAAAAATTGGGTTGAGCAGATGAGGTACTGCCGAGTCAGCCATTGTAGTCATATGATATTGGAATACAACATTGTTAAATGACAAAGGTCAACCTTTCCAATAAAACCAGCATTTTTTAATTTTGTATAAAATTGTGTCTATATATTAGGATGGGTCGCGAAAGTAAATTGATGTGGTCACCACCAAAATATTTCGTTCCTATGTCCAGCCATCTGTGAGATAAACGCTGGTGAAACACTTGCAATCAACACATTTTCCCTTTGAATTTTTCTGTATTAATAGACCCTTGAAAGCATTTTGAATATAAACTTTTATTCGTGTCAGAGTGTAAATTATTTGCCGAACTAGCTGAACCTCGCCCGCTTCGCCAGGCAAAAAACAAATGGTAAAATGAAGATCAGGTTTGATTTTTATCGTGGTCAATAATATATACGTTCCAATATTCAGCCTTCTAGCTCAAAAAATACTTTTACCACGTCCCCACCACCCCCGAAAGGAAAATCCAAATATCGGTATCATATTTATCTTTCTTGTAGTCAGTAATATATATATATATATATGTATACCAATTTTCAGCTTTCTAGCTCTCAAAAACACAACTCCGCCCACAAAACGAAAATCCAAATTTCGGCATCATACTTATCATTTTCGTGCGCATATATATATATGTACCAATTTTCAGCCTACTACCTCTCAAAAACACTTTTGCCACGCCCCCACCGCCCACAAAAAGAAAATCCAAATTTCGGCATCAAATTGATCTTTATCGTGCGCAGTAATATATATGTACCAATTTTCAGCCTACAACTTCTCAAAAAACACTTGTCATGCCCACTCCGTCCACAAAACGAAAATCCAAATTTAGGCATCAAATTGATCTTTTTCGTGGTCAGAAATATATGCATTCCATTTTTCAGCTTTCTAGCTCAAAGAACACTATTGCCACGCCCACTCCGCCCACAAAACGAAAATCCAAATATCGGCATCATAGTTATCATTCTCGTGGTCAGTAATATATATGTACAAATCTTCAGCCTTCTAGATCAAAAAAACACTTGCCCCGCCCACTCCGCCCACAAAATGAAAATCCAAATTTCATACTTATCATTCCAAATATCAAATTTTTAAAAGTTCTATAGCCTATAGTTCCTTCCAGACCTGCAACTATCTGTACTGAAAATTTCAACAACATCGTTACAGCCGTTTACACGTGGAACAAACAAACAAACAGACAGACAGACTTATAAGGTTTTATAATATTAATATATTTGTCGAATTATAGTAATTGTTTGTGGTTTATCATGGGCATCTCCCAAAAAAGGTCTAAAAAAATGAAATCAGACCACACTAATAGCCTTTAACTTTATTTTTCCTTATTTCGACAAATTCTCTCTTTTCTCTCTTCTCTTTATTTTTATTAAAATTTTTTTTATTGAAGTGTTATAATGAAAATTACTATTTTTTTACTACGAGTGGAAATATTTGTCGCGTCCGTATTTCTGCTGTACGTAATTAAAACATCTAAGAGATTCTCATATTTCATAAATCTACGAACAAAATATATCCATCCTCTGACCTTCATTTACATGTATATATGGAAACAAAATGGAAATATGGCTTGGAAAAAAATTATTTTGGTTTTTATTACTTTTATAAGTAAACAATGTTTAATTTTGTATAATTTTAACAATTTAAACATTTTTGCTTAAAAATACAAATTTATTGCTTTATTAAAGTACCTCAAATATTTAATTTTTAATTGATTAATAATACTACATAATATTTGTAAAATTAAGTTAAGTTATGTTATATATTATTTATTTGCATTATATATTAGTCCATATTAAATAAATATTTTGTTAAGTTCCCTATTGTCAGTTCTACCGAACAAAATGGTTTGTTTTAGTTGTTCACTACTCACAACAGAGGATAACTGAGATGGTCAGAGAGCCGTAGTAGCAACCAGAAGGTCTGATGTTCTTCACCCAGTAGCGCAGGACTTTTTAAAACTGAACTGAAAAGTAGTGAAAAAGAAGAAAGGTGTAAAGATAAATTCGTAAGTTAATTACGTCCCACTCCCTTGAAATATCGACCTGAGACCCTATAAAGTATATATATTATTGATCGTCATAAAATTCTAAGACGATCTAGCCATGTCCGTCCGTCTGTTGAAAGCACGCTAGCATCTAAACGAAAGGAGCTAGAACGTTCAAATTTTCCATAAATGTGTCTTATAGTTGTAGATCGGTTAGGATTGAAACGGGGCGAAATCGGTCCAAACGGAAATTTTTTTCCCTCACAAGGACTAAAAATGCCCATAATAATCCCTAATATTTTAGCGTATTTAAGCATGTTTTTTGAATATGTCTGTTTATATTTGCTTGATATATGTTATGCGCAATCCCCTTAAAGCAAAATCGTGCACCATAAAGTGATTCTTACTTATAGGGGGTGAAATGGGGCAAAAAAGGGATAAAAATGGTACATATTAAACGACAACAGCTAGAAACACGAAATTTGGTGTATACATTCCTCTAATTGAGTAGATACATACTATAAAATTATTTTTTCCAAATTCGTACTTTTAAGGGGTAAATGGGAATAGAGGGATCAAAATGGTACCAAACAAACGGCTGTGCCTAGAATAATGAAATTCGGTGTATACATTCCTCTGATTGCATAGACAAGTAAAATACACGAATTTTTCAAAATTCGTACTTTTTGGGGTTAAAATGAAAAACGGGATAAAAATAGTACCAAACAAATGACCGCAGCTAGAATCATGAAATTCAGTGTATACATTCATTCCTCTGACTGTGTAGACACGGAAAATAAACTGATTTTTCGAAATTCGTACTTTTTGGGTCAAAATAGAAAAAGGGGATAAAAATAGTACTAACCAAATGACAGCAGCCATGTCATGAAATTCGGAGTATACATTCCTTTGACTACGTAGATCTGCAAAATAATTTTTTTTACAAATTCGTACTTTCAATGTATACAATAATATACAATAATGTATAAAATAAACAGATTTCGCGAAATTCGTACTTTTTGGGGTTAAAATGAAAAAAGGGGATAAAAATAGTACCAATCAAATGACCGCAGCTAGAGTTCGGAGTATACATTCCTCTGACTGCGCAGACACGGAAAATAAATGGATTTTTCGAAATTCGTACTTTCAAGGGATATAATGGTACAGAGAGATAAGAATAGTACCAACTAAACGACTACAGCAACGAATAGTACCAACTAAACGACTACAGAGTGATGAAATTCTAATTGCGTATAAAGGTCAAGGGTGTAAAAATGGTTCCAACCAAATGGGCGCAGCTGGAATCATGGAATTCGGTGTATACATTCCTCTGACTGCATAGACACGCAAAATAAAACGTTTTTTTCAAATTCGTAATTTTTCTTTTACGGCAAAAATTGGTTGAATCATGAAGTTAGGTTATTTTGCGCTATGTACGTCTGATATGGATTTTCAAAATTTTTACTTTTGGAATTAAAATAGACTGGAAATACAACCAACTGTAGCACCCACAACCAACTGTAGCACCCACTTCCAATATTTATGGTATTTAAGCCTTTTGAAAGTATAAATATCATAATATTTATTTTTTCATTTGAAATAAATAATGGTTTGAAATAATTAAAATATTATATTTATTTATAAAATTATTTTTTCAATATTTGTATTTGTTTTGGTTTGACTATATTAAAAAATTTATATTTTCCTGTAATATTACTGCACTTCTACGAAAATCAACAGCCTCTGTGGGTATATAAAGTTCGGCTCGGCCGAACTTAACGCCGTTTTTACTTGTTTTTATTTTATATTTATTTATGACTGGAAATATTTTTTTCCATTTGTATGGACCACAACCCAGCCTAATATACATATAATACTTGGGTCTATGCTAGATATAGCTTGGAGATTTTTCTCTAATACAAATTATAGGTATAAACCTAAAACCATAAAAATCACCAATCAGGCAGCATGACTCCGTTTCTTTCTGAAAATCTCAGGAAAGATTTTATTTAAATATTTTATACGTGTCTTAGGAAAACAATCTTAAAAATTTATTTACAGAGATACAACCACAAAAATTAAAAATCCTGCTGACAAGTTATATTCAAATAGTCAATATGTATATCTTCAAAAAGTCAAAAAATTACAAAAAAATTTTATGCTCATATATTTTTCTTTCTTTGTTGTATTTTAAACATAATATGCACGTTTATTTAATTTTATTTTTTTCCTTATTGTCGTTTTAGGTAAGTTCTCCATTCTGTTGCATAATGTAAGTAGAAATTTAATTTAATTTAATATGGAAATAGGTGAGACCTTTTAAATTCTATTAACAAATGTATGAAGTCAACTGTTAGAAAAATGCAATGAAAGAAATGAATGCGGAATCAATGCACACTAAGGTCATCGCCATTAAAAACTGCGTTCCATTGGCAGAGGGTTTGTGAAATGTTTTTTCTTATCTCATCAATGCATCAGCAGACTAGAAATATACAATTGTCAAGCCGAGTCCATAACAACTGTTTTAACTTATAATTGTCAACTTGCGTACGTCTATAAAGTATAAACAAAAAATCACTTTGTTGTATTTTATTGCAAAAAGCTTTCGATGCGAGAAAAATTTATTTATTAATTTGATTAGTTTCCATAAATGAACGTGCACTTCACACTATTTGACAAACAATTACATTGTTGAAAACTAAACAGCAGCAGCGGCAGCGATGACTAGCAAATTGTGAACATAATGCGGATATTTATAAGTGCACGCTAGTGTGGCCCAGAAACTCAAAGTACGTGAATCTTTTACGATAACGAGTTATTTATGACGTCAAACTAGGGTATCTAATTATTCAGACTTTTAAATTATTCGATTAATCGTTTATTCGACAAAAAATGCAATTAATCGAATAATGTTCTCAAGAGTTATTTGATTAACCGATTAATCGTACATTTTCCCACCTCAATAGCGTAACATAGTGGAAATTAAATCTATAATTCATCTGCACCATGTATCCTATACCTAGATACATGGTATATTTCTGAACGATTCTGATATCTTTATTTGAAGTTTTTAATTCGCAATAAGTTGAAATAACTAGTTTATGAGTAAGTTTTCTCTTTCTAAAATTGTATAGACATTCAACAAATTTGAAATGTTAGTTAATAATAATCCATAAATATAAACACATAAGGATGATTTATGTAGTCTAGGTTTCCTCCAAATTTACGATTTAATTCACGCAAGGGTGTAGATCGTTATTTGACCTATCCAAACCAAGTTACCGGCAATTCCTTCGTTAAATAAAACATCGGCAAATAAAGCCAACGGATAATTTTTATAATTTATAATATTGAAGTAAGTTTTTTTGTGGAAAATTTATAATTTCGATTAGTAGGCGTCTCGCTTCTAACATATTAAATATAAAAATATATTAATGTGTCGACTTAGTTCGGTGGAATATTTTGTTTATCAGCGCTTCTCATTTGTCATATGTGACCGCTGGTACTAATATGAACCCTGATTTAATTTAAAGACATACATTCGTTGCGAAAGTTCTGACGAGATGGGGTAGCACCCATCGAAACTGCGCAGTCAACTTTTAGCTGCAACAGTAAAGGTATCACTTTGCCTTCTTGCTAATTTTGGGCTGTGCTGAATACTTCAGCACAACCTTTGGCCTTAAACCAAAATAAACAAGTAAGGAAGGTTAAAGTCGGGCGTGGTCGACTATATGATACCCTACACCTAGTCAATATACCCTGTGGTGTAGGGTATAAAAAGGTCGTTACATTTGAACCGGGTATATATCCCTACAAACATTTGGATTATAAAGGGTGATTTTTTAAGAGCTTGATAACTTTTTTTTAAAAAAAAACGCATAAAATTTGCAAAATCTCATCGGTTCTTTATTTGAAACGTTAGATTGGTCCATGACATTTACTTTTTGAAGATAATTTCATTTAAATGTTGACCGCGGCTGCGTCTTAGGTGGTCCATCCGCTTAGTCCAATTTTGGCATTTCCACGTTTTTGAGTAACAGAGACCCAATTGGTGCGAACGGCGACGAATCGAAAATTGGTGGTCATCATTAACACTGGCCGATACAGCTGCGATATTTTCTTCAGTTCGCACTCTACGTAAGCGTGTTGGTGGTTTAATGTCCAACAATGTAAATTTGGTGCGAAATTTAGTCACAATAGCCCGAATAGCCGCTTCAGTGGGTCGATTAAACTGACCATAAAATGGAAGCGCGCAATGAACTTTCTTAACAGAGCACGCATTTTGATAATAAAATTCAATAATTTGCAAGCGTTGTTCGTTTGTAAGACGATTCATGATGAAATGTCAAAGCATACTGAGCATCTTTCTCTTTGACACCATGTCTGAAATCCCACGTGATCTGTCAAATACTAATGCATGAAAATCCTAACCTCAAAAAAATCACTCTTTATATCAGCAAGAATCTTTTGCGGCAATTTTTGTCTTCTAGGTGGTTACCTGGCGATATCCCGCTTTTATCTTCCATGTGATATTATGGCGATATCATCCTGATTTCTTCCGAGTGATAATCTGACAATATCGCCGATTTATCATCCGGATGTATTGCATTCGTATTGCCTTGGCGTATCGCCCGCGTCGCACAAACTCATCCAATTGAAGTAACTTCCGCAATACGAATATGATTGTTGCCGCAATATTATTTTTCTTCTAGACGATACGATTTCGAATCGTTTTCGTATTACTTTGCTTGTTGGGATACTACAAATTTCATACTTCTACCTGTATTTGTAAAAAAATGAACATAAATTTGAATGAGAGCTATATATAAATCTGAACCGATCTGACACATTTTTAGCATAGGTTTTCTGAAATATTTCCCAAATTTCATGGAAATCTGTTAAAATATGTGGTTTATAGAGCGGAAATAATCAAATCGGGGGAGACATTTGTGTGGGAGCTATATATATATATCTAAACCGATCTGGCCCATTTTCACCAGTTAAAATATATGAATATATTTCTAGTTAAAATATATGACGTTTTACTGAATTTGAAGAAAATCTGTTGAAATATGTGGTTTCTAGAGCGGAAAAAGTAAAATCGGGAGCCAAATTTGTATGGGAGCTAATTCTAACTCTGAACCGATTTTCTTCAAATTAAATAGCGTTCGTCCGTATCCCATAAAACTTCGTTGTGCAAAGTTTCATTTAGTTCTAACCACAATTGCGACCTGGACTTTGATTACAAGAATAGATGGACAGACGGACGGACATCGCTAAATCGACTCAAAAAGTGATTCTAAGACGATCGGTATAATAAACGATGGGTCTATATCGTTTCCTTTTGGGTGTTACAAACAAATGCACAAAGACATTATACCCTGTGGTGTAGGGTTCAATTAATTACTTCAATTACTTTTAAAATGTTGATGCGGTGTATTATAGTAGGGTTAGATTTTTTAAAGTTTTTCCAATTTTAATTCTTTTATTTTGGTTTTCGAAATGATAACACTAATCTCTTTTTTTTGGAAATTTTAAAGTAGTGTGCTTGGGTCTATTTTTAAGCGACTTTCTTAGTGTGAAAGTGGTGAAAAATTGGCTTCTATTTTTTACGATTTTTTACAGTGAAAACTCATAAAAATTATAATTTGTTCATTAGTTCATAAACACAATGTATAAAAACAATGAAAAATCCAAGAAAATATAGGCTTTGGAAGAATTTTTTTGTTCATTTTTTGTAGTGTGAAATTGCACCACCACCATCAGAAAAAATTTAAAAAATATATATATTTTTCCATAACCTTTTTTTTCTGGAATATATCATAACTTTCATACCTTGTGTTTATGAACTAATGAAAAGTTATAATTTTAATGGTTTGTATTATTATCCGGCTATTTCGAACGACTTCGTCGATCATCCTCAGGGGCGTTACACTAAACAAATATACATAAGAATAACAATCAATATACAAACAATTTTTAAACAATTAATATAATTACATTTTAAAAAACAAAACGATCTTTCCACTTTCACAAGTTTTTGTCAACTACTGTCCGTCTTTCCTATTCTTGTGTATGATATTTCTGTATATGTGTGCGCATTTGTCTGTGTCTGTCTTGTAATTTAGTCTCTTTTCAGTAGGAACGTCCGTAATGTAGAGCATTTCTAATGTATATCTCCTATGGTAGTTACTCTCTTCTGTTAATATGTCTACGTCGTCAAAGTTGGGTGTGTGTCCAGTCAGTGCACAGTGGGCTGCAAGTGCAGTTTTTTGCTCTAATGGTTCGTCAAGTGCTTTTAGGTCAGATTTATGAGAAGAAAGTCTAGTTTTTAATTTTGTCTTTGTAGTACCAACATATATAGTTTATTGCATAAGTTGGACTTGTCACCATTACACTTAATTTTATATGCTACGTCCGTTCTGTCTTCTTTTTTTTTTGATTTAGTCTTGCTGAATAAATTGTTGACCGTGTTGTGAGATTTTTGGGCTAATTCATATTTTTCTTTGTCGTATAAGTCTGAGTTTTTGAATCTTTCCGAGAATCCGGGTATATATGTTATAGTCTTGTACAGCTTTGTTGGTTTTTCTATGTGGCTTTTGGGATTTCGTACATTTCTAATTAATTGTCTTATTGTTTTTATGGGAAAGTCATTTCTTCTTAAAATATTTTTAATTTTCTCTATGTTATTTTTGTGGAAGTCCTCATTACTTATGTCTAGTACTCTTCTGATAAAATTGGTCGCGGTGTTGAAAATTGCCCTTCTTGGGTGTTTCGAATAAAAGTTAATTAATCGGCCTGAAGATGTGGGATTTTGATACCAGTCTAGTTTTATGATGTTTCCTTGTCTGTGTACTATAGAATCCAGATTTGGTAATTTATTGTCCTTTTCTTCTTCCATCGTGAATTGAATCTGTCTCTTGTATCCATTTAGTATTTTGATCGTCTCATCAACATAATTTTTCCTCAAAGTAGCGAAGAGATCGTCAAGAACCTAGGTTTTCTGGTCATTTTCTCAATTGCTGTGTCAAGAAGTTGTTCCATAATTATGTCCGCAATTACTGATGTTGCAGGGGAGCCCATTGGCATTCCTTTTCTTCGCTCATAGAATTTGTCGTCGTACTTAAAATATATTGTGTCTTTGATGCAGCAAATCAATATCTCTATAAATAAATCCTTTGGTATCGTGGTGAATTCTTCTAGTATGTCCCATTTGTCTTTAATTGTCCTTATGGCGAGGTTGACTGGTATACTTGGGAAAAGGGACACAACGTCAAATGATATTATTATTTCGTCGTCATCAATATGTGTGTTGTTAATTTTCTTTTTAAATTCACTCGCGTCTTTGACATTGTCCTTCGTTAAGTTCTTGAGTACGTCAACAATATATCTGCATAGTCCATAAGAAGGTGAGTTAATTGAGGAGCAGATTGGTATCAGAGTACCTTCCTTGTGAATTTTGGGGCAGTATATTCTTGGGGCAGTAGCAATTTTATTTGTCAATTTATTCTTTTCCATAAGGTTTTCTTTTCCATTAAGTTTTTATTAAATAGTTTGTCTAACAATCTATTGTTTTTTGTTTGTAGACTCGAAGTCGCATCTCTTTCTAAGCGTCTGTATGTACATATGTCCCTGAAAATTACTTTCATTATACCCTCCACCTCCAGGATGGGGGTATACTAACTTTGTCATTCCATTTGTAACACCTTGAAATATCGACCTGAGACCCTATAAAGTATATATATATTCTTGATCGTCATAAAATTCTAAGACGATCTAGCCATGTCCGTCCGTCCGTCTGTTGAAAGCACGCTAGCATCTACACGAAAATAGCTAGGACGTCCAAATTTTCCATATATACGTCTTATAGTCGTAGATCGGTTGGGATTGAAACAGGGCGAAATCGGCCCAAAGGGAAAAAAATTTTCCCTCACAAGGACTAAAAATACCCATAATAATCCCTAATATTTTAGCGTATTTAAGCATGTTTTTTGAATATGTCTGTTTATATTTGCTTGATATTTGGTATGCGCATTCCCCTTATAGCAAAAACGTGCACCATAAAGTGATTCTTGTTTGTAGGGGGTGAAATGGGGCAAAAAAGGGATAAAAATGGTACATATTAAACAACAACAGCTAGAAACACGAAATTCAGTGTGTACATTCCTCTAATTGAGTAGATACATAATATAAAAGTATTTTTTCCAAATTTGTACTTTTAAGGGGTAAATGGGAATAGAGGGATAAAAATGGTACCAACCAAACGGCTGTACCTAGACTAATGAAATTCGGTGTATATATTCCTCTGATTGCATAGACAAGTAAAATACACGGATTTTTCAAAATTCGTACTTTTTGGGGTTAAAATGAAAAAAGGGGATAAAAATATTACCAATCAAATGACTGCGGCTAGAGTCATGAAATTCGGAGTCTACATTCCTCTGACTGTGTAGACACGGAAAATAAACTGATTTTTCGAAATTCGTACTTTTTGGGGTCAAAATAGAAAAAAAGGGATAATAATAATACCAACCGAATGACCGCAGCTAAAGTCATGAAATTCGGAGTATGCATTCCTTTGACTACGTAGACATGAAAAATAAAAGGTTTTTTTCCAAATTCGTACTTTCAAGGGATACAATGGGTACGGAGGGATAAAAATGGTACCAACCAAACGGCTGTACCTAGAATAATGAAATTCGGTGTATACATTCCTCTGATTGCCTAGAAAAGTAAAATACACTGATTTTTCGAAATTCGTACTTTTTGGGGTTAAAATGAAAAAAGGGGATAAAAATAGTACCAATCAAATGACCGCAGCTAGAGTCATGAAATTCGGAGTATACATTCCTCTGACTGCGTAGACACGGAAAATAGACGAATTTTTCGAAATTCGTACTTTTTGGGGTTAGAATGGAAAAGGGGATACAAATAGTACCAACCCAATGACCGCAGCTAGAGTCATGCAATTCTGAGTATACTTTCCTCTGACTGCGTAGACACGGCAAATAAACGGATTTTTCGAAATTCGTACTTTCAAGTACAATGGTACAGAGGGATAAAAATAGTACCAACTAAACGACTACAGCTAGAATGATGAAATTCTAATTGCGTAGAAATGTCAAGGGGGTAAAAATGGTACCAACCAAATCGGCGCAGCTGGAGTCATTCGGTGTATACATTCCTCTGTCTCAATAGACACGCAAAATAAACAGTTTTTTTTTCAAATTCTTACTTTTTCTTTTACGGCAAAAATTGGTTGAATCATGAAGTTAAGTTATTTTGCACTATGTACGTCTGATAATGGATTTTCAATATTTGTACTTTTAGAATTAAAATAGAATGGAAATACAACCAACTGTAGCACCCACTATCTACCAATATTTATCGTATTTTAGCTTTTTGAAAATATAAATATAAGAATATTTATTTTTTGATTTGAAATAAATAATGGTTTGAAATAATTAAGATATTATATTTATTTATAAAATTATTTTTTTCAATATTTGTGTTTGTTTTGGTTTGGCTATATTAAAAAAAATTATATTTTCCTGTAATATTACTGCACTTCTACAAACCAACAACCTCTGTGAAATGCAATCCATGGTGGAGGGTATATAAAGTTCGGCCCGGCCGAACTTAACGCCGTTTTTACTTGTTTTTGATTGATATTCGTCCTTGTACTGTTTTCCCCCCCTTTGTCCGAGTTCAATATAAGGATGTCATCATTTTCATTCAAAATTTTTTTCAATTGTCCTACTGTGTCAAGTATAAGTTTGTCTCTCCTGTTAAGTTTGTGTTTGTGTAAGAGATCGTCTATGAGTGATATGAATTTTGTTCTTGCTATCTCTTGATTCTCTCTGCTTTCTACCGTTTGTATGCAGTCTTCCCCCTCTGCTATGATTTTGTAGAGTGGGAATATAATACAAACCATTAAAATCAAACAGGTCAACTATACGCGTCATAAAAATTATAATTTTGATAATTTTTCACTGTATTTTGTAAAAAAATCAAAAAAAAAATCTTTAACATTTCAACAAAATGGATTAGTGTAATCATTTCGAAAATCAAAATAAAATAATTAAAATTTGAAAAAATTTAAAAACCTAACGGCGCTATGCTATAGCATTATTTTAAAAGTAATTGAAATTACCTTCAAAACAAGGTATAACATATTAAAATCGGTAAAGTCTTTCAGCAGTTACAGGCGATTGAATGAACACACCTTCTGAAAAAGAAGTATTTTTTCACAGTTAAATTGGTCATAACTCGTGAAAAAAAATTGTCAATTTTTTTTCCAAAAATACGTATACGATATTTTTGTGAGCAGAATGCATGCATAAACTTTCAAACCGCTTGATATGCAATGACTCATATATATTAAAGGAAAATTGTGATTTTGATATGATAAAAACATTGTTTGGCCCCATATGAAGTTCAATTTTCACTTTTTGCTCTCAAAAGCATACAATTTGCTTTTGAAAGTTTTCAATGGAAAAGTATTTTTCTGTAACGACGATCTTTACCATATAACAATTCTGTAGAAATTAAAAAACGGACTTGTATGACATAGTTCAATTGTGGCATTTTCAATTTAACTTCTGTAAAAATTCCTATTTAATGAGCAATAAAGTCCAGTGTCACAACTTCGCATATCAACGTTTTAATTGCACAACTCTCATTGACATTCATCCCAAATGCAGCACCACAATAAAAGCCAGAAAAACATGCATATGGATGGATGGATGGATGAATGCATGTATAGCTCAAACCCGATGTCATTTAAATTCCTATGAATATTTTATCAAATAAAAAAGTACATGAACTAAAATCTACCCAAGCATAGCGAGTCTCAAATGTCACACAAAAGTGACCAGAAAACCAATAATGTGTGTGTGTGTGAGGGTGTGTCTTATTGGAAATTTACCTCGGCATTAACCAAAGCTTTGGCAGGGACAAATTAACTTTTTCTCTCAAGTCCTTTGCCGCACGGAAATGTGTGTGTGATTGTTAATCTACTCGACCTCCCTGCACAAGAAAATCTGCACAAACTCAAACTGTTCGAACTGATGCTGGGACCATTGCCAATGCACAATTCTAATATGCATTGCAAATGAGCAGAAACGGATGTAAACGAAGATGCAAAGATGTCCCACTTGTGCCCAGATGACAAAAATATATTAAGTGGATGTGGAGTCAACGTAGTTGGTATGATGTGTCGAAGAATCAAAGAATTTTGATTTGAAATCGATAGCTGATGATCAAATGAAATAACAGACGTAGGATACATTCTATGATGGATGGTTTAGAATTCAAGGAATTAATTCAACCCCTTTCCATTCAGTTTCCCAATTGTCCAACAATTCCCATACATGCCTCTTAACATACCCCAGCACCTGGTGATGGTTGCTTCCAACCGATGATGATAATGAATAGATCCAACTCTAGCTCTCATTTGGTTTGACTTATTTGCATTAAATTAATTTCAATGGAAGTACGAAAATCGAAAAAGAAACCACAGATACGTATCTTTTGTACGTACCACCCTCTACCCACCATCCGCCCACCTTCTCCCGAATATTGGAAATTCATTTGCAAAGCCACAATTTGTGTCGTATAACCACCGTCGCCGTACTAATTTGCCTTGATGACAAATTTAAATTAATGGAATATCAAATTTGTCGTCGGGCAGGAATTTTCTTCGCGTGCAAATGTTGCTTCCTCCTATGACTCTGACTATAGCTATTATGAGACTGCCGTTTATCATCTATGTATGTTTGTATGTTGAGGAGAACATGTAGCATTAAATTGTTCATTGTAATATGATTTTCCTATATAATTTGTTTTTTCTATTTTTTGAACTTGCAAATAACGTTGTTATGTGCCAATTTCAAATTGAAATATAAATTATTCACTGATGCGTTTAGCACTCGCAACCTGATTGGAATTTTGTAAAAGAAATAAAATAAATTTGACATGTGGATTAAAAGATGTCAGGAGACTCAGAGCAGCCATATTACGCTAGAGGTTGTAGACATTGACTACTAAAATTGCAATAATTGATGCCACGATATCACTAAAAGGTTGAAATTTAATCATTGAAATGTAAAATTCGTTGCTGCAACGTAAAAGCTTTGTAAATTCACAACGTTTGATGCATTTCATTTAAAGAAAACTTTGTTTGCTGGGGCTTGCTGTAAACGTTATAATCGCTAATTGTTTAATGTTTTATACTGTTATTGTTCTTAATGGATTAAATTTAAAAAAATCATAATTGGCGATCAGTTACATCCTTTCCAGCTAGCCACTTAAAACAAATCGTACCACAAATGTGGATTTTATGAAAATACATAAAAAATAGCATTAAAATCATAAAAAGTACTGAGTACCTCACGAATGGACAGGCATATAGTCGAAATTTTTTGGGATAACACATTAAACTAACCAAAGATTAATTATACCCTCCACCAAAGGATGGGGGTATATTCACTTTGTCATTACGTTTGTAACAACTTGAAATATTCATCGGAGAATCTATATGTATATATGTGACAGCGCATGGAGAAAGGAAGCTAAGGGTAAAAAAATCAATTTTCTCTTTTTTTATGTGAGCATCGAATGAGACCGATCCCATGCCCCAAAAGTGTTCCCTCCCAGAGATATGCGCGTTTTAGGAAAGTGAAGTCGACGATTCTAAGCGACCTAGGACCTAACATTATTTCCTTATGAACAATTTAAGAAATAGAAAAATCATTGCGAATTGGTTCCTTAGAACTTGTCCTTTATCCAGCAACCGAATCTTTTTTTGAATCGTCGAAACATAGACCCCGGATCTATTTATACAAGTACCATTGACGCTTCATCGATAACCCTGGTGACGGAATTATAGTTGGTTTGTCATCGAAATTGGTATTGTTATGTTTTCATTAATACTGGCTGAATTCGCAAACAGTTTACATTGCACTGGTGACTGAGCAATAAATACAAAGTGATGACACTTCGATATTCCAATTAAAGTTTTATATTTAGTGGAGAAGTATTCGTCCCATTTTCTCCACTCAAACAGGCTCACTTGAGTTTGGAAGTCGAATTGGTACAGGAACATTAAATCCATTACGAGATGATTTTCTAACACACTCAACTACATCCATGAAGCAGTCGACATTAGTTTGGGCATATTTTGTTTTGAAAACTCCGAATAAACGATCAGGTGAAAACTTTGTATGTCCGGTTAACAAAAAGTTCAATTGAACTGACTCACATCTGGAAGTATCGACAAGGTGTTGTAAATATCGTATCATCGCATTGTTTTTATTTTGTGAAACACAGTTATCAGCGAATATCACTAATTTTTTAGTTGGTCGATCACCAACTTTTGACCTGAGCATTGCATCGTAACGGTGAGCTGCCAGATGTCCGAGAATAATTAAATCATGAATCTAAATTCATGAAAGACGTACGAAAATCCACAGCCATTTTCTTAGGGATCACTTCATTGCATTGATTTGAACAACACGGAGGTATTTTTGAACCATACAGTCGAGCAACTACCTTTTCTTCGCGGAAATCAAGATCAGATTTATCAAGGTACATATTATCGGTATCATCTTCAGAGTCACTATCCGATAATTCTGAGAAGTGATCGTCGTCATCCTCGTCATCAGGAAAGCGATAAAGTAAATTTACTGATATCAAACTCATGGAAACAGCGCCCTAGATAGAAAATAGTAAAAACTAACTTCAAGGTTGACCAACACGTTCCTGACGTCATGATATGTGTCGCTTTCAAATGAGACCAGTAGCAACACGCTCAGTGATGGTACACCAAAGATACACGTATTTAAATCTTTAAAAGTGGCTCTCCTGAACAAAACCGGTTTTTACTCTTAAGCCCCTTTCTATTTTGCGCGTCACATATGTGCCAGTTAGAATGATAGTGGTCTAAGTCACACTTTATCCGTTCTGGGATATGCAATGGTGCAATTGAAAAATATTTTTCAACCGAAGCACACATTTTTTTCTTAGAATATCCTACTACTATATCGAACGTTTATAAAAAATCAACATCGTTGGTACCTCTAAGGGAACCACTATTTTTGAAGGTTGAACTGACTTAGACCACTTTCATTCTTCTCAAAATTTAAAAAATTTATCACACAAAATTTTTGATTTTTTTCGTAAAAGTGATATTTCATTACCAAAAAATGAAAGAAAACAAACTTATTTTATTTCAAAAAAAAAATAACAGAATCCTACCAGTTTGGTGGAACTGTTGGTCTCCCCTAGACGGAGTCTAGAGGAGAATCTTTATAGTGAAATTATTATTTACTTTTCAAATAATTTAATTTTATGTGTTATTCAAATTATTTGAATCACTTAAAATGCAAATTATAAATAAACAAGTAGGGAAAGGTAAGAGTCGGGCGGGGCCGACTATATGAAACCCTCCACTTTCTAACAAATTACAATTGAATTAGTGAAATTATGGAAAAAGTGAAATCGGGAAGTAATGAACCGATGTGACCTACTTTCACAACGTGTTCTGCTAAATTAGATCAAAATCTGTAATACCTTGAGAGAGAAAAGTTAAAACGGGAAGGACATTTGTATGAGGGCTGTATTAAAACCTGAAAATATGTGGCTCACATTCATTGTAGGTTTTATTGTTGAAATATAATGTATTTTGCCAACTTTGGAACGACATCGGTTAAAAACAAGTAAGGAAAGGCTAAAGTCGGGCGGGACCGACTATATGATACACTCCACTTTCTATCGGAATACAATACAATTCAGTAAAAAAGTCAAAACGGGAAAATTTTTTGTATGTTTCCTAATCACAGGTTAATATGACCTGGTCTAATAATCCAAACATGGAATGAAGTGACAAATTGGGAACGGAATTTGTATGGGAGCTATATATAAATCTGAACCAATCTGACTTATTTTCACCACAGGTGTTCCTATTTTAAATATAAGATGTTTTGCCAATTTTGAAGAAAATATGTTAAAATATGTGGATTCTAGAGCGGAAAAATTCAAATTGGGAACGGAATTTGTATGGGAGCTATATATAAATCTGAGCCGATCAGATCCATTTTTCCCAGGGTGTTTCTAGTTGAACTATAAGATGTTTTGCCAATTTTGAGGAAAATCTGTTGAAATATGTGGTATCTAGAGTGAAAAGGGCCAAATCAGGAGTGAAATTCGTATGGGGGCTATATCTAAAACTGAACCGATTTTCTTCAAATTAAATAGCGTTCGTCCTTGTCCCGCAAAACTTCGTTGTGCAAAGTTTCGTGTAGTTCTGGCTACAACTGCGACCTGTATCGTGATTACAACAATAGATGGACAGACGGACAGACAGGCGGACATTGCTAAATCGACTCAGAAAGTGATTCTAAGCCGATTTGTATAATTAACAATGGGTCTATCACTCTTCCTTTTGGGTGTTACAAACAAATGCACAAAGACAAATCGGGAGCGACATATCGATCTACCCATATAATGTTTCCAGTTGAAATACAAGTTGCTATGGCAAATTTGATGAAAAATCGATAAATTTATGTGGTTTCTAGATCCCAAAAAGTTAACTGGATATTTGTATGGGAGATATATTTAAATCTGAACCGATTTGACTCACATTCACCACAGATGTTTTCACTTCAAATGAAAGGTTTTGTGCCAACTTTGAAGAAAATCGGTTAAAATATGTGGTATCTATAACGTAACCATCTCTTATTGGGCAAAAAGCGGGATTTATGAGTTCAAAAAGCGGGATTTGGCGGGATTTTGTAGAAAAAATGCGGGATCGTGAAAATATAACCAAAAAAGTAAACATAAAAAACTAGCTGGATTACACAGTGCGGCAAATTTACATTTATTGGATCTGAGAAAGACAATATACATGTGTAACTAGATATTGTGTGTAAATTCAATTTTGCAATTTTTCATTTGGTGATCCATTCTCCTTTTTACAGGACTTTTAATTTTCAAAAGATATATTAGTCTTAATAATTTATTTTTATACTTTCAAGAGCCACACACAGACGATATGGATATCAAATGAAAGAGAAGAATATCTATTAAAAATATTTTAAATATAATTTTTCTATTGTTTAGTATTAAAACAATTTCAAGTTTCCATCATTATTTATTTAGTTTATTCATATATTACTATATAAGATGGAAAAAATTAAATGGTTGTTAATGCTAAAATAATACAGATAGAGGCAAAATTTTTTTAGTATTGTTGTTGTTTGTATGTATAGTTGGTCTGGTCGGTTGGTCCAAATGTTGTGCTGAAGTCTTCAGCAGAACCCAAAATTAGCAAAATGCAAAGTGAGACCTTTATTGTTGCAGCTAAAAGTTGACTGCACAGTTTCGATGGGCGCTACCCCATCTCGTCAGAACTTTCGCAACAAATGTAAATAAATTTGCATTCTATTAAATATAGATGCAAAATGGTCTTGAGCCAGGAGAATATCCACGTTCATATAAAATATTGATTACAGACCAAAATAAAATAAACGAGAAAAGTAAAAGAAATGAGCGTTGGAAACTATATATATATATGAAACTCAATGAGATGCTTGTAAGGTGACAGGTGTGCTTTATTACTTGGTGCGATTTTTTAAAAATTGACATTCGGCAAGTGAGTTGTGCTTCTCATTCGTTTGTGAGAATCATTTACTTAAAGAGGCCTGGTATGTTCGGTGGCAACACCTGTAGGATTGTTGCGAGCTTCCTCAGAGGCCGCACCTTTAAGATTAAAGTAGGGGACCAACTTCCGGACAGTAGGGACGTTGTGGCAGGGGTGCCACAGGGCTCACTTCTGGGACCAGTCCTCTACAATATACTTTTATGTGACATTCCGCAACCACCCCAGGGTGACTTGCTGTTAATTTATGCTGACGACATACTTATTGCCTCATCGGGGCCTGTAGCTTCTACCGCTAACGCAAGACTGAATGACTATCTTTCAGAATTATCGACTTATTTCGACAGATGGAAACTGACGCTGAACATAGCAAAATGTGACAGCATTATTTTTAAGGGGAAACGGCGATTTCTTTACCCAAATGTCAGGAGTTATGTTCCTGACATCCGGATAGGGAATAGCCCGATTAGGACCTCGGACACAATTAAGTACCTTGGGGTCATTTTCCAAACCAATTTTGAGTTCTATAGACATATGGATCACATATTGGCCAAGGCTAAACGAATTTTTTATCTCTACCATGCGACTTTACGACGCAGGAGGGGTCTTAGTACCGATGTTAGGCTGCTGATCTATAAACAGATCATAAGGCCTATCTTGTCCTATGCTTTCCCTGTCTGGTTTGGAATCTCATCCGCCCAGATGGAGAGACTTAGGAGGTGGGAACGGCGGATACTGGTATCTTGCCTGTGTTTGCCACCCACAATTGCTGAGGACGGAACTATAAGAAGACCTTCTTGTAGAACCATTTATAACGCGGCCGGTTTCGATCGGATTGACGTCTTCTTAATGAATGGGGCACTTCGGTTCCTAGATAGGTCTGCCTCCTTGGATAACGGACTGGTTAGGGATAGTCTTCAGCTAGATACCAATCTACTAAGACTACTAGAGGATAACTACCGACCTCCTGTCGGTCTTTTGACTCTGGAGAGGGAGGGTATTTTGTATAGAGATGGTAAGCTCCTATTCTACCATCGAAGGTTAGGTAGTTTTGACTTGGACGATCTCGTATACAACACATGCCAATAACTGGAACAGACAATGGTTCACCCTATATTGTAAATAGTAGTTATAAGTGTTAGTGATAAGTGTTAATTTAAGTTTTATATAAAAAAGATGAGTAATTCCCTTTTTAGTAATTCGTATTTTGGGGGAAATTTTTTGATATATTATAGATTTAGTACATCGAATTCAATAAAGCAAGAGGCCTGGTATGTTGTTGAAAAGTCGCTGCGAAGCCATTTGAGGAAACCTTTCACAGGGTGGAAATCGTGATAGTGGTAGTGTGCAGTCAAGTAATAAATGTCACCATGATATTTGTAAATATATTTGATATTTGTAAATAAAATATAGAAGCAAAATGGTCATCAGGAGAATAACCCAGTTCAAATAAAAAATAATATTTGAAAACAAAAACATGTAAGTAAGCTTCACTCTCAGAGAACATAAAGATATAAATATAATTTGTATGAAAGGTACTAGAAGGTCCGTGGCACATGGTCTACATTTGTAAAACATGATCATATATCAAGTTATAGTGGACCAGTTTAGAAGTTATGAAGGATTTAATTTTATCTATAACATAGAGAATTGTGTGGGAGGTACTTGAAGGGGCGTGGCTAAAGCGTAAACAATTTTTAGGTTTAAAGAGATTATAAAAACATTTTCAAATGTGGGAGGTACTGGAAGGGGTGTGACAAAACCCGCTACATTTTGTACACTTAAAGTGATTACTTTATCTAATAGCAAAATATAGCTGATTACGAATTTGCGTGTGGAAGTTACATTGCTTTTTGTTTAACATCGAAATATGTGATATTTGTGTGGGAGGCACCTGAAGAGGCGTGACAATTTCGCCCATCTTCGAACTTTAACTAAGTTTGGTGGGAAAATATCTTAAGTTACCCCTTCACACTTTTTGCTGTACAAAATGATATATTCCCTCCTACACTGTAGAGTGAGGCTATAAAAATGGTAAACTAATTGCAAAGCTACGATCTGCAATTCGCATCTCATGCTCTAATCCATTCCGTTGTCCAATCTAATTATTAGATTAGATTAGATTTCTGTTTCAATTCTTTTCGTATAAATCGCAGATTTACAATTTAAATCTATCTCCATCATTTGATCAATAGCCATACATAAGAGCGTAAGTATAGTTGGTTGGTCCATTGCCAAAACTGTAAGACAGCCACAATCTAATGGTTGCAACCGTGTCGAGTGGAAAAGTCATGGATGTGTTCGTGTTCGTTCCAACATTCAATCCATCGATTTTCTCATTATTTGGCGGCAATTGGATTTTTGGCAATAGATTTAACCAACTAATGACGTTTTGCGCAAATTTCCTCTTATCTTGCGGGGGTGGTGGCAGGAGATGCACAACTGGAGGCGCCGCACAGTGATTCGCCACCAAATAGGGACTGAATAAAAAACGACTAAAGGAATTTGGGTAAATAGAGGATGTTTTTTAAAAGAAATAAATTGGGCAGTCTTTAATTTGTTTTGCCATTTGCAGGAATTACAGTTGAATTTAAAATTATTCACGGAAATGTCCACATAAATTTATCCTTAGAAATAAATAATTTGAAAGTGCACCAACAATCATCATCATTACTTAGCTCGCAGACGGCTTGGGCCAGAAAGAAATATTTTTCAAATCAGCGTTAAACAATACAAACTTTATTTATGAAGGGTGGATCTTCCGACTTTTTGTTTCATGTCAAGCAATGTATGGGTTACAAAAAAAATTACTTTGAAAAGATTATAGAAAATTTGCTAATAAGAAATGATTTTTAAATAAAAAATGCCCGACGGCGAAGGTATATACAATATTTGTTCGAAAATATAGGTACGACCTTACCCGCTTGCATGTTAAAGTAAAGGTAATTATGATGGCTGCACGTTTTCTGAATTTCAATAAAAAAGTCTCAAAAAAATTGAGAAAATATAGATTTTTTTCGAAGAAAAAATATATTAAAACATAATATTTTTACTGATACGAAAATAATCTTAGAAAATAGAGAAAATCGTAAAAATATCCTGTTTTAAAATTAGAAATGTTTGTAAATAGAAATGTTTGTTTTGTAGAAATAAAAACACGTTTATAGTAGTTCCTCACAAACATGTGATCGATGTTGATCAATCAATCAATATCAATTTAAAAATATCCTATTAAATTCGTTGGGTCTACGGGGTTTAATTTTTTTAATTAAATTTTATTTCATAAAAAATAATAGTTCATTAGCGTGTCCGCGCCTTATAGGCTTAAATGGAGACTAATTGGCAAAAATTTAAATATATATATATTAAATTTAAATTTAAAATAAAATTTTAATGAATTTTTTTTTTATTTATTTATTTAAAACATTTTATACAATAATTCATAAATATGTAGGTGCCTCCGCGCCGCAAGGCATTAGAGAGGCTAGTTGGCATAATTCATTACAAAAGAAAAAAAATATATATTGATTACAATTCTAAAGGGTGTTTTTTATTGAGGTATAGAACTTCGAATTGAAATAAAACACAAGAAAATCGTTTTAATGTCCATCAATTTGGCTTTATTGGAAGGATAATTTTATGCCATTAATGTTTAAATATGATTTCGGGCATCTGGCCGCCGCGGCTGGCTCGAATATAGCCAATTCTACAGGTCCAATTTTCAACCACTTTTTCGAGCATATGGGGCCGTATGTTGGCAATAACGCCACGAATGTTGGCTTCCAAGTCCCCTAACGTTTCTGGTTTGTTGGCGTAGACGAGCGACTTCACATATCCCCAAAGAAAATAATTCAATGGTGTCAAATCACACGATCTTGGTGGCCAATTGACAGGTCCATTCCGCGAAATTATGCGCTCATCGAATGTTTCCTTCAATAATTCGATTGTGACGTGCGCTGTGTGGCATGTAGCGCCGTCTTGTTGGAACCACAACTCATCCACATTCATGCCAAACAATTCGGGACAAAATAGTCGGTTATCATGGCTCTATACCGGTCTCCATTAACGGTAACTGACTCTCCAGCATTATTTCGGAAGAAGTATGGCCCAATGACTCCACCAGCCCATAGAGCACACCAAACAGTCAGTTTTTGTGGATGTAATGGCGTCTCAAGGGTGTCATGTGGATTCTCTTCACTCCAAATGCGGCAATTTTGCTTGTTGACGTAGCCATTCAACCAAAAATGAGCCTCATCACTGAACAAAATTTTGTGATGAAAATCAGCATCGAGATGAATCTCATTTTCGGCCCATACACCAAAATCACGACGCATTGCATGGTCTCGCGGCTTTAATTCTTGCACAAGCTGGATCTTGTAAGGTCGCAAGCCAAGATCTTTGCGCAAAATATTCCATAAAGTTGATGGACAAAGCTCCAATTGCTGTGCACGGTGGCGAATCGATTCATTCGGGTCCTCTTCAACACTTTGCTCTACAGCGGCAATTGTTTCTTCGGTGCGCACTGTTCGACGTCTCTGCGGATGCGTATTATCACATAGAGTAAACGTAGTGCGAAAACGATCCATGGTTAACCGAATTAATTGCTCTGATGGATGATTATGTCGACCATAAAATGGACGGAGCTTGCGGTGAACTTCGCGAACTGAACCATTACTTTCGAAATAAAATTGCACGATTTGCAAGCGTTGTTCTTTTGTCAACCTGTTCATGATGAAATGGCAAACCAAACTAAATATTAATCACTTGACAGCTGACAAAATGGCCGTCCCAATAAAAAACACCCTTTATAAAATCATACAAATAATATTGGACAAACAGTATATCAGAAGCGTATTATCTATGACAAAATATCCTCAATATGTGAATGTAAAAAGGTTTTTAACATAATTTTAAAACCTGAAAGTATTGCACATGATTTTATATATAGGGGCAAGTTGTTAAATTGTAGTATAAAACAATTATAGAAGTGTTTCTACTACGTTAAGTAGATAAGATTTAACTTTAGATTTAAAGACTGATATTTTAGCAATTTTTTTGAGATCATGAGACAATGCGTTAAATTCATGAGGTCCAGCATACTCAATTCTCTGCTTTGTTAGTTCAGTCTGCATCTTGACGGTACAAGATTTGAACGATGTCGAGTGTTCATCTTCAAGGTGTTGATGAAAATGAATGAAAGAAATTCCATTTTTTTTTTGTGGATTTAAAAATGAAGAGTAATATGTTATGTTTATATATTCCTTTTACGGGAAGCACGCCTTTGGCGTAGATAGTAAACAGCCATAGAGTAGAATAATCCATAGGTAAATTATACACAATTTTTAAAGCTTTATTTTGAGCAGACTGTAAAGATTTCAGTGCGGAACAGTCCTTAACTACATATACCAAAGGAATATATACTAAATGACAATGAATTAGGGAATAATATATCTGATCAGGAAAGCTTAAACGTGAAGTGAATACCAATATATTTAACCGACTGCGACTCCGTAACAAGCTTTCCATCAATAAAAACCGCAATTTCTGGCTGTCTTTTTAATAAATAAGATCTAAATCTTATAAATTTTGTCTTATCCGCATTTATGCACAACTTATTAAGTCGGGCATATTCAAATAGTATTGACGCATCATACTCAATCTCTGTTTTGAGGACTGTTGCATGGTTATAATTATATAGAAAGCATATGTCATCAGCGAACATAAAAAGTTTCCCAAAGAAAGTGATATTTGTCAAGTCATTTATGTAAATTATGAAGAGCAAGGGACCAAAAATACTTCCCTGGGGTACGCCACACTTCACAGGTTTGGTACTTCTTCTACTTTTACCAACTTTTACATACTGTCTTCTATTATGTAAATAACTAGCAATGAGTTTCACTGTGGAGTCTTGAATACCAATAAAATCAAGTTTTTTCAATAAAATGTCATGGCCAACAAGGTCAAACGCTTTGCTCAAATCGAAGAAAACACCTGCTACGCCAGTATAGCCTTTATCAAGACCATTACATATTTCATTAACAACGCTAACTACAGCTGCTTCTGTGCCATAACCCTTTCGAAAGCCATACTGTCTGTAAGATATTATATTATGCCTTTCAAGATAACTTGATAATTGGTCAATCATAATCTTCTCAAATACTTTGTGTTTGATAAAAGAGAAATTGGTCTATACAAACTGACGCTACGCGCACCGCAAGTCCTCGGTATTGGTACTATTTCGTGAATCTTTAAGATAACTACTAGAATCAATCATACTATTAAAAATTCTGTTCAATTTCATTGATATTAAAGATTGGCGCATAGACAACATATTTGTTGTTATATCATCATGTCCCGAACGTTTATTTTTAGGCATTAATTTCAATACAGATTCCATAGTTGCAGTATCAACTTTTCGGAAATCTAAGGCCGTAGTATTGTAAGACATCGTTATTAAATTGGCCATCGACGTTTTCGACAATATATATGTTTTGAACTGTTTCATAAAAAAAGTTATTATGAGCAGTAGCTTTCTCTTTATCAGACAAAATAATTCGTATTTGCTCGTCACCTAAAAGGCTGGATTTCTTACTAGTTCTTCCTAGTTCTTTATTTAAAAACCTCCAAACTTTCTTTGGGTCCATTATAGTACGCCTCAATCAAAGTGTTTTTAGCGTATTTGATGATTTTGGATATTCGCTTAATCTGACTAACTAAGGATACATCCGATTTCTTCTTTTTTCTCCTCTTTTTAAGCAATTCGCTTTTGAAAATAATTAAATTAAGTAATCCTCTACTCATCCACGGCCATAATTCATGATGAATATCTGTATGAACATTTTTCAACTCAGTACTATAATTAATCGCATTTTTCAGACAATTTACTAAAAGTTCACATTGCTCGGACGGATCATCATTGTTAACATTGAATTCAAGATTTCTATCAATATATTTGCCAAATTTATCGTAGTTTAGCCTGTAGAAACTTTTATCAACCTGCGAACTTGACGAAACTCTAGTTTCCAACACAGAGCATAAGTAATTGTGGTCAGTGAATTTATTTTCCATACAGTGTACCACAACATTTTCTCTATTACTTCCATATACCCCATCTATAGATGTGCCACTAATTGGCCTGGTTAAAAATTCGTGATGCGCACACATGTCGTATTCAACAAAAAGATTCATCAAAGATGTCGATTGCGAATTTGTTATTGCCATATCAATGTTAAAATCATCCACAAATAGACAAGCTTCTGACGCAAACGTTTCCAATATTTCTTCCATTTTATTAAAAAACAGTTGAACATTGCATATTTGCGATCTATATAAGCTGATGAATGTTAAAGGTTTTCCATTCTTTCTGTTTCCATTTTTTTTCTGTCGTCACTTTTCGAATAATTTAATCTAAATGCACCCAACGAAAATATATTATCATTTCATTTCGATTTTAATTCGTTCAATATTGTTACATAAAGCAAACCACTGTGCATCTTTAGCATTGCACTCGCAATTAGGTCGCTGGCGATGTGTCTGTATGTGTGTCGGTATGTTTGGTGGAATTTTAGGATGTTGAACGTAACACTCGTAAATCGAATAAGAAATCCTAAAGTAATCAGAAAACACACACTTAAATTGCATGCACCATTTTGAGTCGTAAGACATAAGGACGCCTTTAGCTGTGTCCGGAGGAGTGGGTGGATGTGGAGCTGAATGAATCTTCACACTCAATTAAAGTTACTGATTGAAGATTTTGTGGTTGCATTCGGTTCTGCTCTGTTTATGGCTTTGTAATGTACATACCCAGTGCGATATAGAAAAAAAACATACATAAGGACTATCCTAGAAAAAAGGAAGTTTGTGATGCAAAATTATTACAATATATTTCATAATAATGCAGAAAAGAATTGGGTAAAGTGAGAGGAATTTTGTAATCGTGAAAAGGCCGCATATTCTACCCATTGGTGGTCAAATAGTGTATAGCTTATGCCATAAATATATCATAAAGCATGATTTATTTCTTTATGTTTTTCTTCATGTTGCTGTCAACTTCGAAATTGAGTTAACGTATGATTAATTACATTTATGAGACTAAGTCGTGTGAGTTTTCGAAACCTTTCGCGGGACTTTCTGAGCTCCAGTCACAGGACTAAGGCGTAGAGTTTTATGAGACTAATTAAGAAGGCTAAGTCGTAGGATTTTATGTGACCAAATCCTGGGACTTTACGAGACCAAGTCGTAGGATTTTATGAGGCCAAATCCAGGGTCTTTTTGAGACCCAGTCGTAGAATTTTTTTAACTTTAATTCTCTCAAATTTTGGTAATGATCGGGCAATCAAAAGTTATGATCAAATGGGACATCTCAAAAGAAATATCATGTAGGATCGAGTTTTTATAAAAAAAGATTTACATCGTTGGTGCCTCTAAGGGAGTTACTACTTTCAGAGGATGCATATCATATGGATGCACTCATATACAGTCAAAGGAATGTGCTTGTCGATATGCACTGTTTTACCTGAAATCCCTTCGTATATATATTTTTTATCATTTTCTACCCAGTTTTTAACCAAAAATTACAACCGCAGAGCCTTTTATTCAAAAAAAAAAAACTCATTTTGATGGCGCTTCTACATGGTCAGAGGAATTTACATACTAAATTTCATGATTCTAGCTGTAATCCTAAAGTTGGTACCATTTTTATCCCTTTTAGTCCCGCTCACCCCTTAAAAGTACAAATTTCAAAAAATCAATTTATATTGCAAGTCTACGATGTCAGAGGAATATAGACATCAAATTTCACTACTGCAGCTGCAATATTTTAGTTTGTACTATTTTTATCCCGCTCACCCTTTTGAAAAATCCAATTTTAATGCGCTTATACATGGTCAGAGGAATTTTCATACCAAATTTCACGATTCTTGCTATAATAATTTATTTGATACTATTTTTGTCCCTTTTGTTCCCTCTCACTTCTAATAAGTACAAATTTCGGAAAATCCAATTTTACTGCGCTTCTACATGGTCAGAAGAACTTACATATCAAATTTCAAGATTCTAGCTGCGATATTTTAGTTGGTACCATTTTTATACCTTTTTGTCCCGCTTTCCCATTAAAAGTAAAAAATTTTGAAAAATCCAATTTTTATGCGCTTATACATGGTCAGAGGAATTTACATACCAAAAGGAAGTTTATTTATGATACAAAATTATTACAATATATTTCATAATAATGCATAAAAGTATTGGGTAAAGTGAGAGGAATTTTGTTATCGTGAAAAGGCCGCATATCCTCACCATTGGTGGTCATATAGTGTCATATATGCCATAAATATATCATAAAGCATGATTTATTTCTTTATGTTTTTCTTCATGTTGCTGTCAACTTCGAAATGGAGTTAACGTATGATTAATTACATTATTGAGACTAAGTCGTGTGAGTTTTCGAAACCTTTCGCGGGACTTTCTGAGCTCAAGTCACAGGACTAAGGCGTAGAGTTTTATGAGAACAATTAAGAAGGATTTTTTTTAAGTCGTAGGATTTTATGTGACCAAATCCTGGGACTTTACGAGACCAAGTCGTAGGATTTTATGAGGCCAAATCCAGGGTCTTTTTGAGACCCAGTCGTAGAATTTTTTTAACTTTAATTCTCTCAAATTTTGGTAATGATCGGGCAATCAAAAGTTATGATCAAATGGGACATCTCAAAAGAAATATCATGTAGGATCGAGTTTTTATAAAAAAAGATTTACATCGTTGGTGCCTCTAAGAGAGTTACTACTTTCAGAGGATGCACTGACTTAGACCACTTTCATTCTCCTCAAAATTAAAAAAATTAAACAAATAATAAAATAAATAAAAATATTTTATTTTAATTCGAAAAAAAAACAATATTTCCCTAGCAAAGATGAAAGAAACCTGAAAATAATTCGCTTACAGAAAAATTAAAAAATATATATATAAATATTTTAAAACATTATGTATATGCAAATTATTATTTTCTTTTTAGATAATTTCAATTTATATGTTATTTAAATTATATATATATATATATATATATAAAGGGTGATTTTTTAGCTATTATCTTTTTGGCAACACTGGTTGAAACAGCTGAAGTTTCGTTTCGTGTTTTGTTTCACTGTCAAACATCTTCAGTTTGGTCTATAAGTTAACCATGAATCGTCTTACAAACGAACAACGCTTGCAAATTATTGAATTTTATTATCAAAATGCGTGCTCTGTTAAGAAAGTTCATCGCGCGCTTCCATTTTATGGTCAGTTTAATCGACCCACTGAAGCGGCTTTTCGGGCTATTGTGACAAAATTTCGCACCAAATTTACATTGTTGGACATTAAACCACCAACACGCTTACGTAGAGTGCGAACTGGAGAAAATATCGCAGCTGTATCGGCCAGTGTTAATGATGACCATCAATTATCGATTCGTCGCCGTTCGCAGCAATTGGGCCTCTGTTACTCAAAAACGTGGAAATACCAAAATTGGACTTAGCGGATGGACCATTTGAGGCGCAGTCAAGGTCAACATTTGCATGAAATAATCTTCAAACATTAAATTATATGGACAGTACTATCGATTCAAATAAAGATTTCATGCATTTTTCTGAATTTTATGTGTTTTTTTTAACTTTCCTATAGCTTTTAAAAAATCACTCTTTATTAAAAAAACTTCTGAGGTTGTGTTAATTTGATTTGCTTCGAATATCAAAGCCTTTATAATCTAAACAATATGCTGGAAATCGTCTAACACTAGTCATGTTCTATATAGTACCCACTGAAACTTTATTATTTGTTTCTGTCTTAGGCCCATTTAAACTAAAACTTTATTTACTTACTATAGTAATACTTGATTTTAAAAAAGCGACTCTTATGATTGTGATAATATTTTACCAAATAATTTGAAAAACAAAAATCAACTTTTTTTCTGGGACAGTTCTTACTTCTGTCCGCCCAGAAGTCTGTCGGAGTGCGTTTAGCACTTGTGCTGAATTACCCAAATAGTAAAAAACAAACGAATTTTTAAAGAACTTTTTGGCAATTATCTCAAGCTTCACAAGCAGTGGCAGTGCCACTGGATGGATGAGGCAGGAGTAATATCTGTGTGTGGATGAGTGGTTATGGACGAGGGAGTGGTGCGGTAATGTAAACGTAGTCGAAGTCAAACTCATTTATCATTTTAGCAGTTTCACTTTTCTCTTCCTGGTCCTGCGCCACTGGCGGCAAACAAGCAGTAGTAGCATTTCTGGGGGGAAGCAAATGATACGCACAGATACAACCATATCGACTGATGTTACTGTTGTTGTCTGTTGTCACTGCTGCTGTTGCTGTTGCGGCGATGTTGTATGTTTTGTTTTGTTGTTGCGGCTGCTGGTGTTGTTAGAACACATTTCGTTGAGGTTTGTTGTGAAATTGAATTTTAAAAATTTAAATTGCTTTTAAATTCAGTTTTCATTGTTATACACGGCTTAATGCAAAAATTATATGATGCACAGTGGTGCAACACATTTGCCACTCCTGGTATATATACAACATGCGCAACTGTGGGAGTCCTTCTCCTTTTATATGGTACTAGCAGTACCCGCTGCTTCGCACGCGAAAAAGCCAGGTATTTGTCATTAGTTTTATCCGTCTCTGTTTTAGGATAGTATTTATTGGATTTTCTTTTCTAAAATAGTAAATTGGAAACATAGCACTCATATACAGTCAAAGGAATGTGCTTGTCGATGTGCATGGTTTTACCTGAAATCCCTTCGTATATATATTTTTTATCATTTTCAACCCAGTTTTTAACAAAAAATTACAACAAAAATCCATTTTGATGGCGCTTCTACCTGGCCAGAGGAATTTACATACTAAATTTCATGATTCTAGCTGTAATCCTAAAGTTGGTACCATTTTTATCCCTTTTGGTCCCGCTCTCCCCTTAAAAGTACAAATTTCAAAAAATCAATTTATGTTACAAGTCTACGATGTCCGAGGAATTTACATACCAAATTTCACGATTCTTGCTATAATAATTTATTTGGTACTATTTTTATCCCTTTTTTGTCCCGCTCACCTCTTATAAGTCCAATCCAATTTTACTGCGCTTCAGATGAACTTACATATCAAATTTCAAGAATCTAGCTGCGATACTTTAGTTGGTACCATTTTTATCCCTTTTTGTACCGCTCTCCCCTTAAAAGAAAAAATTTTGAAAAATTAAATTTTTATGCGCTTATACATGGTCAGAGGAACTTACATACCAAGTTCCACGACTATAGCTGCAATACTTTCGTTGGTACCATTTTTATACCTTTTTGTCCCGCTAACCTCTTATAACTATAAATATCGAAAAATGCAACTTTACTGCGCTTCTACATGGTCAGAAGAACTTACATATCAAATTTCAAGAATCTAGCTGTGATACTTTAGTTGGTACCATTTTTATCCCTTTTTGTCCCGCTCTCCCCTTAAAAGTACAAATTTTGAAAAATCCAATTTGTATGCGCTTACATGGTCAGAGGAATTTACATACCAAATTCCACGGCTATAGCTGCAATACTTTAGTTGGTACCATTTTTATCCCTTTTTGTCCCGCTCACCCCTTATAAATACAATTTTCGAAAAATCAATTTATATTGCAAGTCTACGTTGTCAGAGAAATGTAAATACCGATTTTCACGATTCTAGCTGCAATTCTTAAATTGGTACCATTTTTTGTCTCTTTCCTCCCTTTAAAGTACACATTTCGAAAAATCCCTATTTGTAGATCGTCTGCATGGCCATTGCAAGGAACACACCGAATTTCATGTTTCCAGCTACTGGCGTTTAGTCCGGACGAAGGTTCGTTGTTTATCCCTTTTTGTCCCATTTTACCCCCTAAAAGTACGAATTTCGTAAAACTCTTTCTTAGTCGACGTCTACGTCATATATAAGAACTACCTTTATGTGTACCAAAATTCTGATATGTTGCAAGACTTGCCTTTGGAGAGAATTTGTAATTATTTTTACAATCGAGATTTCATGGTCCCAACAAAAAGATAACTTTCGAAGTAGTGGTTCGGGTCAGGAAACAAATTATCATCACCAATGAATTCAAAATAGTTGTGATAGTATCTTTCGCTGAAGAATTAAAAATACCTGTCAGCATCCTTATTTTCTCCTTGAAATATTTCCCCTTGCCAACTGACAATATCATCTTTTCCCACTGTACAGTGCTATCCACGCAGTTGCTGTTCGCCCCATGTATGCATGCATGAGTTTATATTTCCTTCTTGTAGTTGTTCCACAACAAATGTGCGTTGAATTAAGAATTTGTTGCCTTCGTGTCTCTTTTTTTCTGCCTTGTGTCCCCGCTCGCCCGCCTGTGGGCGTTTTTTTTGTGTTTTCATTTTTTTCTGCGCCAACAAAGTCGAAAGTATGAAACAAAGTTAAAAAAGTTGGAAAATTACTTTTCTCGCTACTTCACGTCTGACACTCTCTCGCTTTTATGTTTGAGTCATCCTTTAGATTACTGCCACTGTATCTATTAGGATGGATCGTTTTTGAACAGCGGGTTTTAATGGCTTTTCATGAACTCAAAAAAAATGGAGAAGAGATATACAGAGAACGGCCAAAAATATCTGCGTTATTCTGAAATCAACATATATTTACGGTATTCCTAATATTTAAATATCGTGGATCTTATAGGATCCCAATGATCCCTGGAATTACGAATTCTAAAAGAATTATTCAGCAGAAAGTATTACCTATTTCTCAAATATTTGTTCACCACAAAATTTTAAAAGTGCAAAAATAATTTAACAAACAAAGATCACTTTAATTCTTCCACATTGAATATGGTAATTTACTATACATAATTAATATGAAGTAAATATCATAGAATAGAAGGAATAATGTGAGTAATAGTTTAAGACAATTCAATTTCCGAATTTTAGATATCATTATGAATAAAGTCCGATAAACTGTTCTCCTGATATGCTAATATCTGTGGAGAAATCGTACAGGGGTTATATACAATTTTACTAATAACTTTAAAAAATATCCATAAAGTAAAAACTATGTGTTGAAAAAATGACAATATTGCCGCCTCAAAATATAAATTTAGGTTTCGAAGCTACAGAGAAGGGAACAGATAAATAAAGATTTATTAACAATTAATACTACATCTCTTGATAATACAGTATCGTTCTCTATAACGCTAACTTTCTCCAATAAAATTAGAGTCTATAAATGCGTTGTCTGTTTAAAAAAAATAAAAACTCTTAATTTAAAAAACAGTTTTTTTTTTATTCTCGGGATCCCGGGAAATCGAAAAAATAATTCCTGTTTCAGTTTTTTCGTTTGCATTTTTTTGCTCTGTAATCAATATTTGATTTGAACTGGGATATTGTCCTGGCTCAAGACCATTTTGCATTTATATTTAATAGAGTGCAAATTTAGTTACAAATGGCATGGTGACATTTTTTACTTGGCTGCAGACTACCACTATCATGATTTCGACCATGCCAAAAGTCTTTTCAAGTGGCTTCGCAGCGACTTTTCATCATCAAACCCGGCCTCTATAAGGAGATGATTCTCACAAACGAACGAGAAGCACAACTCACTTGCCGAATTTGCGTTTAAAAAATCGCACCAAGTAATATAGCACACATGCCATCTTACAAGCATCTCATTGAGTTGCATATGTAAGTATGTGTATATGCAGGTTTAGTTACCCAGCAATACTTCTGTCGTGCCAACGTTCATTTGTTTTACTTTTTTCGTTTGCATTTTTTTTTGGTGTGTAATCAATATTTGATTTGAACTGGGATATTGTCCTGGCTCAAGACCATTTTGCATCTATATTTAATAGAATGCAAATTTATTTACAAATGGCATGGTGACATTTTTTACTTGGCTGCAGACTACTAATCTAGATGCAAAATGGTCTTGAGCCAGGACAATATCCCAGTTCAAATCAAATATTGATTACAAACCAAAAAAATACAAACGAAAAAACTAAAACAAATTTTATATTATTTTTAAACATTTTTGAGCTTATTGAATAGGGTGTAATAACGACGTTTTCTTTAAGGCTGGATAATTAATCGAAAATAATCTGTTAGAGTAAAAAATGGTTTTTAAAATTGTCGCCAGCAGCAATATCAATGGGTGTATGAAAACAAATTAAAAAAAATATTTTATTTTTTTTCGTTTGTTTTATTTTGGTCTGTAATCAATATTTGATTTTAATTGGTATATTCTCCTGGCCCAAGACCATATTTATATAGAATGCAAATTTATTTACAAATTTGTGGACTACTTTTCATCTCTGTGATTTTTTTGCCCATTTTTAATTTTTTGTCCGATTTTTCATGTCGCCAACTTTAACTACAACCGTGGTTCTGATAAGATTCACCCCACCCTAGTGTGCGCCATTCATTGTATAAGCGTGTGCGTGGGTGAATTCACTAGAAATCCAGTTCATTCCTGCTTATTTCCGTGTTTTGTTGTCGCTGCCTTTGGATTATACAAACAGCTCGGTTCGTCTTCATCGAAACTTCTATCAGTTTGGTCTGGGGTTCCTTCGTCTTCAGATGACTCCTCTTGTTTTGGTTTGGGATGCTGTTGTCGCCGATGTTTCCAGCTCATTCAGTCACCACCATCGCCAATGCCACAGCTACAGCCACTGCTACCGCTACCACTGCCACTGTTGTTTGCGAAAAAGAAAGGATTTTAACTTTTGAGTGTTAACATGTCATGAACGACTTTTTGCCTTCGGTAGGGTGCGGTGCGGTGCGTGCATATGGTGACGTTGAAGGATAGCGACTGAGTGGGAAACGGGAGGCGGAAAGTGGTGGTATTAGGCTTTTGTATTGTGTTATTCAGTTGTTCATATGTATGTTTGTTATCTTAGGTGCTTCCTTTGCTGATTTCCTTCCGGAGGCTGTACACCAAAAACAACAACAAAGTTTGAGGATAATAGGTGTGATTTTATTCCAATGCGTCAATGTTATATACTCGTACTCGTCAGACAGACTCATACCAATCCAACGTCATTAGCGCACAGTGGGGGATTTTTTTCGGCAGCAAGTAGAATAGATCACTTGTTTGAGAGCTAATCTTGGGGGTTATTTTCTATTTATCGATCGAAGTTATATTAAATGAAATATTGAGATTGTTTAATTTTTGTCTTGGAATCATTTCGTTCTTTGTTATAACGTTTATAACGCCTTGAAATATCGATCTGAGACCCTATAAGTAATATGTATTCTTGATCGTCATTAAATTCTAAGACGATCTGGCCATGTCCGTTTGTCTGTTGAAAGCACGCTAGAATCTAAACAAAAAGAGCTTATAGTCGTAGATTGGGATTGCAAATGGGCAAAATCAGTCCAAAGGGAAAATTTTTTCCCTCACAAGGATTGAAAATATCCAGAATAGTCCCAAATATTTTTGAGTATTTTATCAAGTTTTTTAATATGTCTGCTTTTATTTGCTGGATATTTGGTATGTGCATTCCCTTTATATAACCAAATGGCCGCAGCTAGAGTCATGAAACGTAGACATGAAAAAAAGTTTTTTTTTCAAATTCGTACTTTTAAGGAGTAAAATAGTGGGATAAAAATGATACGACCAAAGGGCTACAGCTAGAATGATGAAATTCGGTGTGTACATCCATCTAATTGCATGAAATGTAAAATAAAAAAGTCGTAACATAGGGAAAAGGCGATAAAAATAGTCCCAACCCAATGGCCGCAGGTAGAATCATGGAATTCCTTGTATACATTCACCTGACTGCTTAGACTCGGAAAATAAAAAGATTACAGACCAAAAAATACAAACGAAAAAACTAAAATAAAAAGATTTTATCGAATTCGTACATTTTTAACTTTTACGGCCAAAATGGATCGAATCATGAAGTTAGGTTATCGTGCACTGTGTAAGTGAGAGATAATAGAATTACAAAATTAATACTTTTGTATGAAAATAGGATGGAAATACAACCAACGGTAGCACCCACTATCTACCAATCCACTGTGAAGGGTATGTAAAGTTGGACCCGACCGAACTTAAAGCCGATTTTACTTGTTATACCATCCACCTAAGGATGGTGTTATATTTACTTTGTCATTCCGTTTGTAACACCTTAAAGTATTCATCGGAGACTCCATAAAGTATATATAAAGTCTGTCTGTTGAAAGCACGATAGCGGCCGAACGAAATGAGCTAGGAGTTTAAAATTTGCCCTAATCGGATTGGATTGAAAGTGGACGAAATCGGCCCAGAGGGAAAAATTTTCCCTAACAAGGACTGAAAGTAGTCCCTAATATTTAGAATATTTAAGCATTTTTTTATTTCTGCTTTATATGCACTTGAAATTTGTTGCATACATTCCTCTTGTAGCGTAAAAGCGCCAAAAAGTAAATACACGTTTTAGCGGGCAAAATAGAACTAAAAATAGGGATAAAAATAGTACCAATGATGCAATGACAGCTAGGATCATGATCATCATCATCATCATGTACATTAGGGCGTACCTCAAAAAAAAGTTCGCCGTACAGCTTCGAATATGAAGTATTATTGAAAGGTAGTTTCAAAAAAATTTGTTTATTTTTTTTATGCCGAACGTAGGGGTCGCGCTTTTACATTTTTCTATATAACTTCTGCATTTATAAACGGATTTTAAAGTGTGATACATCGATGTTTTTGTCTCGACGAGGCCCAATGAGCTCAATGACTTCAAAGACAAAAAAATCGGCCTCGTCGAGACAAAAACATCGATGTATCACACTTTAAAATCCGTTTATAAATGCAGAAGTTATATAGAAAAATGTAAAAGCGCGACCCCTACGTTCGGCATAAAAAAATAAAAAAAAATTTTTTGAAACTACCTTTCAATAATACTTCATATTCGAAGGTGTACGGCGAACTTTTTTTTACTTCTAACCTGGTACGCTCTAATGTACATCCCTCTAATTGCGTAGATACGTAAAATAGGGGCATTTTTTGAAATTCGTACTTTTAATGGTACAATTGGAAAAGAGGGATAAAAATCAAATATTCGTAGCATCAGGATCTAAATGGAATTAAATTTGGATGCAAGCAAATAGTCGTAGCTAGAGTCATGATATCGAGGATGATTTTTCAAAACGTGCTATTTGCATAATCACAATTTTTCAGGAGGGCAAAAAAACTGTTTCTTTAGTTAATGTAAAGAGTAAGAACTAATCATTCTTCTACAATATTATTTAAAAACGACACCGAAGTTCTATATATGATTTTTTAATTCCTAATATTTGCGCAGATATAGCAGATAGCACATTTTACAATTTAAATTTGATAAAATTATATTTTCAAATAAGCAAATAGCACTTTTTGTACAAAAATTCTATATTGTATACTATTGTATGATTTTTATTTAAATTTCATGCTTTTTATTCAAGTTAATGGGGTTTTAATGTAAATCATTATTGGAAAGTAATATAATAACAATATTAATACATATAAAAATGTTAGAAGTCATAGAATTTAAAGTAAAAGATACCTATTAATATAAATAACAATCATTTCACGATTAGTCATTCTTCACCTGTTTTAAGTTGTCATAAAAATAATGATATTCTCGCGGAATAACAAGTTTTAATGCTTGCAAATGCTTCCATTTGCTTGGCTGGATAGTACGTGGAGCAGATTGTAAGGGTTTTGGTTCGTTATAACCTTCGTATGTTTTGATTGTGGTTGGAAGGTTCATGTATTCTTCATCGAAACTGAGTTTATATTTGATGTCGCCACTTGGTAGATATATAAGAGATTTATTTGTGATACGGTGGGATCATTCGTATCTATTTTGTTATCTATTTTGACGGTCTTTCTAGCTTCTTTTGTTATTCTTACATAGTCATTTGGCAAGTATATTGTCTGCTTTTTTAACTTCACCTCAATCTTAGCGTGTGCACTGTCGCACTCCATTTGAGTGTGTTCCTTCTCTAAGTACATCTGTTCAATTATCTTACTATTTTCGATAGCAAAAATGGACAATGTGTTTGATAAATAGTGGTTACGATTCTGATAGCCACAACCATCGGAATATATTATGATCGGTAAGGTGTCTGATAAACAATGGGTTTTTAAGTGATATATTATACATGAAATAAACGTCGACGCGGATAGATCTCCATTAGTTTCGTTCCACCAGTAATTTGTACATTGGTGTGTTGCGAGATTATAAATTGTGAAGTTGTGTACTTGGAGACGCTGTTTATAATAAATGGCGGATGCGTTTATATCGGGATAAAGTTTTACAGCTTCTTGAGCTGCGAGTTTGTCCCGTTGCTTTTCTAATTGAGCACGTTCTTTTTTTATTTTAATATATGGGTGTTATATTCATCCGCTGCAACTTGTTTGGCTTTAAATCCAACACACGTATCACATTCATCTTTACGAGGCATATATAGAGCCAAATTTTGTTCTGCAAAAACATGTTTAAACGTAGAAATTGACACCGGACGAAGTTGATTATCCAAAAATTTAGATTTATAATCCTTATACAGAGTGATTTTTTTGAGGTTAGGATTTTCATGCATTAGTATTTGACAGATCACGTGGGATTTCAGACATGGTGTCAAAGAGAAAGATGCTCAGTATGCTTTGACATTTCATCATGAATCGTCTTACAAACGAACAACGCTTGCAAATTATTGAATTTTATTATCAAAATGCGTGCTCTGTTAAGAAAGTTCATTGCGCGCTTCCATTTTATGGTCAGTTTAATCGACCCACTGAAGCGGCTATTCGGGCTATTGTGACTAAATTTCGCACCAAATTTACATTGTTGGACATTAAACCACCAACACGCTTACGTAGAGTGCGAACTGAAGAAAATATCGCAGCTGTATCGGCCAGTGTTAATGATGACCACCAATTTTCGATTCGTCGCCGTTCGCACCAATTGGGTCTCTGTTACTCAAAAACGTGGAAATGCCAAAATTGGACTAAGCGGATGGACCACCTAAGACGCAGCCGCGGTCAACATTTAAATGAAATTATCTTCAAAAAGTAAATGTCATGGACCAATCTAACGTTTCAAATAAAGAACCGATGAGATTTTGCAAATTTTATGCGTTTTTAAAAAAAAAAAGTTATCAAGCTCTTAAAAAATCACCCTTTATATCGGCTTTAGTTTTGAATGTTGTTGCGATATATACCTTACTACTGTCTTTGCGGCAATAATGACTTTCCATTTTATCTAGGTTTTCGAAATATTCTCCTAAGTATCTTCTACAACCAGCATTTTTAGAATGAACTGTGTGCAGTTCATTTTGTTTGACATGAGGAGAAGAAACTGGTTTGCCATTGACCAACCAACGCCGTAGTATTCCTCTATTTATAGAAAGTGTTGAAAGAAACATAGATCTACACACTTGAAGCGATTCATGATTGTAAGGAAGTTTATATACAAAGGTTTTCCGTTTTTAAGAATTTTCCACTATGGTCCTTTTTGTAGGTATCTGTGATATGTAGGCCTTTAAAAACACTCGCTTAGCTTCCCAAGACATGTTTCAAAACATTTTGAAAATATTGTTTCTGGTCAATTCATCAAATTTTTTGGCAGTACATTACTTTCCTTTTTATACAAATTGCCGATAAACACGTTGGTCCAATTTGTCTTGCCGCTTTTGGTACATTTTGTTTGACAACTTTATCTACCGTCGAAAATCCCAAATATTGTTGACCCTTCTTCCGCTTTATCTTATTTTCCTTTCGAATTTCTGCAAAGTAATGGGCTCGTTTTTTTCTACGGCAAGCGACTACATTGTTGTTGATTTGTTCATTCTCGGAATCTGTATAAAATTATTGATTACAATTATAATTGTCACGAATTTTAAACAACAAACCTGATATGACATCGTGCCCAACATCGTCTTCGTCGGATGAATCATAATCAATTGCAATACGTTCTAGGGAATTACAATACACGGCTTTATGCTGCTCACTTTTATATGTTCATTTCAATCATAACAAATTTCAGTATAATAATAAAAAAAAATATTTTTTTTTTTCCAAATATCACTTTTTGTATGCACAAATTAACGTATTGTAGATAGGACAATCACAAATTTGGAAAAAAATGATTGAAGAAATAATTTTTCACTTTAAAATAAATATGTCACATGACAACTAAATCAGCGAACACATTGCCATCAAAAACTCATTTTCGACAAAAGAGCAAAATGGGTCAAAATGGAAAAAAGTAGTGAAACTGGTACAAATAAAACGGCTGTATCTACAATCATGAAATTGGTTGTGTACATTCCACCCTGAAACATATTACAACATGTCCTATCGAAATGGTACTGGCATTTAGGCTGCAGATTGAATCAAGAAATTGAAAATGGGGCAAATCGGGCTTGAGGGAAATTGTTTCTACCCAATAATATTTAGGGCACATTTTTGAAGATTTGTGACTGACTATATTGTAGAGGACTATTAATATTATAATAACGAAGAATCACAATTTTCCTTCTATGTTTTTTTTCCTTCCATATAAGTTTTTCTTCCTTCTATATAAGATTCGGTCCGGCCGAACTTAACGCCCTTTTATTTGTTTTATTTTATTTTGGATTCCTGGAAGTACTTTCTTTGAGAAGTATGGAGCCAAGGCTTCAGTCAATATTTTGGACAATATTTTCTATATTTTTTTATTGGAAATTTTGCATAATTTTCTCCTGTTTATTTTTCTCTCTCTCCAATTTCAGTTTAACTTTTCTACTTTCTTCGGACATGCCTTCCAATATTTATAATAATGAAAATTGAATTGAAATCTTCTGTGTCATTTTTAAACCTGAAAAATTTGTATTCTAATTATTTGTTTTCCCAAATTCCCCCACTGTGCACGTGTAATACATAATGTGTTCTGTTATTGTACTGTACACACTGTTCACAGGTTGTTATTATCATTTCGTCAATGCTTTTAGGGATTTCTTGCTGTTTATTCTACACGTACATCAAGTCGAGCGACCAAGTCGTCCGCCTCCCTTCTCCAACACGCAGCCAACCACTCACTAACTACCAGCAACATTCCTACACTCAAACGTACATATGTGTTGTAGCGGTGGGCTGGTATTAGTTAAAAATTTATGCAAAAATATTTCAACTGCAGCATCGGTGGTAGTATCTTCCGCAAACTGCCTGCCACGCCACACATGAACTCAATTTGCAAATTTAAGCACATTCCCATCCCTTGGGAGGCTCCCTCACTCCTCCCTTCTCGCTGAAGCATTTGCTGGAATTTCACCTGAAACCGTGTGTACGTGTGTGTGTTGTTATTTCGAGATTTGTGTGTTCTTAAATTGGAATTTGCGGCTAACGTACGTACTCGCATAAATGATTTCGACGAGTCGTGTCATGTGCTTTTGCCTTATGACATTTTAATAGGAGAAATGTTGTTTTAAATGACACAGCCATGCCAGGCAGCCAACCAGTCCGCCAGCAAGTTCACTTTTTATGCGAGTCTCATCCATCGCACATTAAACCAGGGGGCAGGCACAGTGCTTGTCAGTCCTGAAACGAAAGTACGAAAAGGCAACACATCACCGTTGATATATGTAATTTGTTACAGTATATTTATTATATATGTACATTTGTAGGTATATATTTTATACGCACTGAAGTAAATACTAAATAACAAAATAAGCAAGGTTACGAAATCCTTCCATATATCATGAGAGGGCTACGAAACTGGCTAGTACAAACTACGAAGATTTGTTGTTGTTATAAAAGGTGCATTGAAATGTGTGCAAAATTGCAATAAACTAACCAAAAAATATTTGTTTCAAATGTATTTTTTATTGAGATTTTTTTTTTCATTTTTTGAAGACTATTCCTTGAAGATTATTTCCATGAAATGAATGTTTCATTAGTGTTAGATTAATGTAAAACGACATTACGGCAGCAAAACGTTGTCATTATATTAACGAATATATTATATATTAATGTAATGACACGTTTAATTCGTTAAAGGTATTTTGTCATTATGATAAGTAAGTTTATTTAACGCAAAAAGTATTAAAAAATGAAGTAAAAGGTATGGCCTATTTAGTTATAGACTCTTTACACCTACTTTGGTATAAAATTATTCACAAAAATTATTTAATATACTTGTTCGGTATTAGTGTCAAATTAAAGATGAGAACTTCTAGTAAAAATACTTCAAATATCATGCTTCTATCTGTATTACTTTAGCGTTAACATCTATATCAAATTTACCTCTTAGTTTTTCTAGTTTATTCATATCTTGTTTTTTAAGAGACAACATTTTAAATGGTTGTTAGTACTAAACTAATGCAGATAGAAAGAAGCTTGAAAATTATTGTATTTTTAGCACACATTATCTTCTTTGATTTGTCATTTATCTCGGTGTCATAGGGTGCGAGTATGTATTAAAAATAATTTTTGAAAAATGTTATCCTTTGAAAATTTGAAGTCCTTTTAAGGGACAGCACGATGAGAAAATGAAAAACTAAAAACTCCAATTAACTCTATTTAACATATAGTTTCAGATGTATATCATTTAATTCAAGTGTAATATGGGCTGTCGGACTAGTGATCTGACCCTACTCCTAAAATAATTGTAGAAATATTAAAGATAACTCCACAAAAATTTTAGCTTTAGTAAAAAATAATCCATATTTTGTATTTATTTTATGGTCCGGTATACCTCACCATAATTAGGCAAATGACATTTTAATAGCATCCTAATTTGACAGAATTAATGTGGTGTCCACTTATAGTTACTACTTGTTCAGTACCAATTTTCATAGAGAGATTCCCAAAAAGCTGCAGTATCAAAATTGCCGCATTTGACGAAGCCATTAAGTTTTTTGGTATTTTAGTATTTTCGGTTGACAGTACCTTGCGTGGATTTAGAAACAAAGT